>APFE030611371.1:3859-17580 GCA_000404065.3 Pinus taeda | reverse complement strand
TATAATACTAGTGATTACCCCATTACTATTGTAGTTGCATCCCTTATTAATATTGTTGTGCCCCTATTGTCCCCATATGGTTATTACTGTGCCCCATAGAATCCCTCTATTGTTATTTTTGTGGCTTTATATTATTATTGTTAGGTCGGCTGGGTTATATTGTGACTCCTTAGACTCCTATATATAGAAAGGAGGTTTTTTAATTTGAATCATCCAATAATTGTTCATTTATGTAATGTAAAGGAGGTTGCCCCCTCGAAGAGGCTGAATTCTAAGGCGTTGATCTATCTTTTCTTGAGCTGGTTTCATAACAATGAATTGGGAATCCATTTCAGTTTCTACAAAATTACTTTTCATTTATTCCAACACCAAACTTTCTTTGAGTATCAATTGTCGCTTGATCATCATTATTTTCGATTCTATAAATTTGTGGTTTAAGAAGTAGGAATACAATTAGAGAAGGTTCATATCATTTCTTGGCATTTCCTGTGCTATGCCTCGAAGTGTACAAAACCCCGGGTTGACAAATTAAGTGTTGAAAGGAGCTTGCTTAATTGCAATTCCTACACCCAACAATCCTCAGCTACTCAAATAATGTGGGAGATAACCTTGGCCTGTGATTTACAGCCATGCGGATGTCCATCTCCATGAAACCCAAAAAACCTTAGATTCTATACTTTGTGCTGCATATTTTGTTTGCCACAGCAAAGCAAACTTCACTGCCTCTGGGAGGGTCTCATTTAGCGGAGGGAACTGACTGTCCTTCATAAGCCTCTATACCACCAAAACTATTAGTAATAAGAGCCAAGCATAGTTTAACGACTAGCTCTTCTCTTGTGCCTCGCGGAAGTTAGCCAAAAATTCTCTACAGAGATACTGGGCCCAATTATACTAGACCCTGTTTGCACATTGCCCGGTTAATGAAATGACTGGTGCGGGCACTTCATCCAAGCGCACTTCCACATTATCTTTCCTGCGAGGATTTGCGCAGAAAACTGTACCGTCTGGTTTGTTATGGAGCGGATAGAATATCATGCTTTCCCTTTACCACCTCACACTAGGTCTTTATGCAGTTTGCAAGTTGTTTTTCTAGGGATTTTCCCACAAAATCCTTTTCCAGGTCTACTCCTTTATATGGTAGCTTAGTAATCCTATGGATTAACATATTTGTGGTGGGGATAGGGTCACTGAGCCATAAACACCCATCATGCACTAAAGTCGGAAACTAGCACACACATGCCATATTGATATTGGAGCAATGAAAATGAGGTACGAATAGCATGTGTAAAAGCCTCGCCAGCTGAACTCCATGAACCCATTTCATTGGTTCCAACTTCGTGACCCCTATATCTTCATATTATATGTGGGTCATATACTGATTTGTTTCTAAATGTGGGAATTTTTCCTGGTCAGTGAGATCCCAGTCTTCCATCTTTAACGTTGTTATGCATGCTAAGAGTGTACCATCAAATGGAACTTTAGCTAGGAGTAGTGGCGTAGCAATTGAAAATTTGTTGGAATTAGGGTCTTTGGTCACCTTCTTCTGTCCTCTTCATGGAGGAACATATGCCAGAAGTGTAGTGATTGGTTCTGCATCCTTGGCATCCAACTCCTCAATCCCCTATCGGAGTTCCTCTTTGTCTAGATCTTGGGGCAAAAAAAGGTTGTTTTTTATTATCTATTTTTCCCTTCTGCCACACCTCCTGTGGATGTTTTCGAAGTGAGTGGTGCACTAGTTCAACAACTGGTTTCTTTTGCTTTTCCTTAGAAGTAGAATTTTTTGGCCTAGGTGACATTGGTGCCATAGGTACTGCTACTGTAGCTTCTATGCTCGTAGCTTCCAGAGTTGGGGCCTCATACATCGCGGCCTCAAAACTCATAGGCTCAGAGCTCTTCTTCAAAGAAACTCAGTGCAACATATTAGAATAATGAACTAGCATGGGGTGCTTGAACAAACTCGCCCACTATTCTCGGTGAATACAAGAAATCCGTAGGAAAAAAAGCGTTTCTTTGCATACCAATAGGACATACTTATAGCAATTTTCGGATTCAAATTCGACCGTTCCCTCCATAACTTTCTCATAAATGCACCTTTGGCGGGATATTTTCAAATATTTTCACCTTAATTACCGCCTACCCACTCCTCTTAACGAGATTTCTTCACTCCAATAAGCTAGAGTGACTCCAACGACTATTTTTGGGTTGGGCTATGTGGCACCCTCCTCCATGGTGAAATGTCTTGAGCACAACTTCATTTGGTGCACCCTCGTCAATCTTCACACAACCTATTGCTACCTTGTCCTCCTAGTCGTGCAATGTATTTTATAGTCCCGCGCTCCCTTGCAACTACCTGGAGCACTAAGACTATCCTGCAGTCATATAGTCATTGCACAGGGGCATGATCCTCCAAATATAGCTTCAACCGAATCCCATTCACTTTTCCCTGAAACGGTTCACCATTCAGCTTTGCGAGCTAAACTACACCACCCTATATAATTTCCTTGAAAATATATGGTCCTAACCAATGCATCTGGAATTTACCTGGAAATTTGGTGAACTTGCTATCGCATAACAACATAAGATCATTTATCTTGAAAGTGTGAAGCTTGATATGGCAATCATGCCATGATTTTTCGCATTCCTTCTACACTTGTTAGTGGAATCCTACCAGAAACCAGTCCTCCTCTAACTCCATTAGCTACATGAGTTGTTCCTCCAAGTCCTCAGGATCCACCATATTTGTCAAAGCTTCTATGCGTAGACTAGGTACAATGTACTCCATAGGCATCACCACTTTCATGCCATAGACCAATCTAAATGGCATTTTCCTTGTCAACTTTTTACAGGTTTTCCTATAGGCCCATAGTACTGTAGGTACACACAAATTCCACTCATTCCACTGCACTTTATAGGCCTTTTTCAATGCGTTCTCCAAAATTTTGTTAAAAGCTTCAACTGTCTCCTTTGCCTGTGGGTGATATGGTGTGCTCTTCTGATGGTAAACTGGAAATTCATCTATCATCGCGCTAATTGTTTTGTTTAGAAAGTGAGTTCCCATATCACTCATTAATACTTGTAGGCATCCAAACTGCATTAAGACATATTCAAATAAGAACTTTGTTGCAGTAGCCACAGTACAATCCTTCACTGGCTATGCTTCTGCCCAGTGGGTTAAATATTCCGTCATAGTGATAATGTAGCACGCGCCCGTTTTCTTTCCATGTGGTTGAATTGGCCCAATAAAATTGATCGCCCACTTCTCAAATGCCTATAAGGATACCTGAGGATGTAGCGGTAGTTCATCCCTCTGTGACAGTCTACTAGTTCATTGACATGCATCGCACACCTTACGGCATTATTTGGAATCCTTGTGCAATGTGGGCCACCATAATCCTACGCGCAAAATATTTTGTGCGGTTGCTTTTCCTACATAATAGACTCATGTAGGTCCCCCATGTGCTTCAACAAGAATACTATCATGCTCAAATTCCGACACATATGTCCACAATATTTCGTCTGCCCCCATTTTGTACAAATGTCTTGCAATGACCAAAAAATCTATTGTGCAAACTACTAGTTCCCTCTTTTGCTGAGTTGTATAGCCTTGAACCACCACCCTTGTAGTTAATAATTGAATAACTTCAGAAAAATGGTCATCTGTTACACATACCATAAAGAGTTACGCATCCAGCAACCCTTCCTCCAAATTACTAGGTTCTTTACCTGTTTCAATCGACCAGGCTTCACAATAACTTCAAAATCATATTCCTGGAATAATAAAATCCACCTTCAAATCTTTCCCCCCAACACAAGATTTTTGATTAGATACTTTAAGGCATAATGATCTATATACATTTTTAAATGTCCCCCTAACAGATAATGCCTGAATTTCTACAGCGTGTAGACCATGGCCAATCCATCATGCTTTGTCGTTAAATAATTTTTTTCAGCCTTCAATAACTTCCTACTTGTGAAGGCTATAGGATGGTCCAGTTCGCCTTCACCTTCCTATGTTAATATTTCACCTAGCACAGGGAAGAAGAAGTCGGAGAAGCAAAAGGAGAGAGCAGGTGAGCAAAAAAGCTACTATGCAGGGAAACTAAGGGAGCCTTTGGGGTCACTTGAAGTTCAAGTGAAAAGCTAGAGAGATGAAGGTTACAGAAAGCCAAAGAATCCATTGCTGAAGATCTAGAGCCATGAGCCAGAGCCAAGAGCTAGAGCTAGAGCCAAGAGCCAGAGCCAGAGCCGAGAGCTAGCAACCGAGAGCTTCAAGAGCCAGGGACAAAATGGTGTCTAAACCCATTGTTTCTGTGTAAAACAATGGAGTTGAGCCAAGAGCTTGTAAAAAGGACTTTGCCATAATCCCAGAGAGCCTAGTTGAGTTGATTAGAGCTCAAGGAGATGTAGCCCAAGTGTTTTGGGTGAACTCCATATTAAATTGTTGTCTTATGTGTGTTTGTTGATGGTTGCATTATTTCACTGTTATATGTCTTATATCAGTTTAAGCAAATCAATTTACATCACATAAATAGTTTAAAACCAAACACAAGAATACACCATATTTCAAGCACTATTAATTCCGCATTAGTTAATCATAGTTGTCTTGGGAATATTTAATATTTGGGAGTGGGAGAGGTTCTTGTAAGTTAGACAAGAAGACTAAGTGCCCCATTTTCAAATCACAATATCTCATTAGTCCCCATCTTGTACAGATGCCCAGCAATGACAGAGAAATTTGCCGCATGCACCACTAATTACTTCTTTTGCTGGATAGTGTATCCTTCTGGAGCAGTTCCTATTGTTAGGTAGTGTATTATATCCTTGAAATGACCATCCGTGACGTGCATTGAAAATAGCTATGCATCAGGCAATCCTTCTTCCAAGTTAGTAGGTTTCTCCGGGCCTGTTTCGATGCGCGACAAATGGTTTGGCCTCGTGTTCATTCATCTAGGCTTCACAACAACTTCAAAATCATACTCCTAGAATAATAAGAGCCACCTGCAGATTCTCCCCCCCAACACAGGCTTATTGACTAGGTACTTCAGTGCGGAATGATTCGTATACATCTTAAAATGGCCTCCCATCAGGTAGTTCCTATACTTCTGGAGTGCATACACCATGGCTAGCCCTTCGCGCTCAGTGTTGGAATAGTTCTTCTCCGCTTTCGATAATCTTCGGCTTGCGAACGCAATAGGATGGTCCAAGCCTTCTTCGCTTTTGATAATCTTCGGCTTGCGAATGTGATAGGATGGTCCAAGCCTTCTTCGCCAGCCTATGTCAGTACTTCTACCAGCGCTATACATGACGCGTCGACATGTACATGAAACTCCTTTTTCCAATCCAGGAAGACTAGAATCGGCATAGTGACCATCTTTTCATTTAATATAACCAAGCTCTTCTTAGTTCTAGCAAAATGTGACATCCTTCTTCAACAATTTCTCCATAGGCGCGGTGATCTGGGCATAGCCTTTAATAAACCTTTTGCAATATCCTGTATGTCCCAAGGTAGTGCACAGCTGCTTCACGCTCCTTGTGCTTCCAAGTTCAATATTACCGCTATCTTTGCAGGATCTACCATCAGTCCTTGTCTACAAACCACATGCCCCAATAGGTTCCCAAAAAGAACACAAAACATACACTTCTTGAGATTGAGCGCGATCTGGTATCTTTGACAGGCATCCAGTATCCGGCGCAAGCTTGCTACATGGAATTTTACCAACCCAACATAGTCCAGTCATCAAAATATACCTCCAAGAACTTATGAATAAATTCCTTGAACGCAGCAACAACTACGCGCGAGAAGATCACATGCGCATTCTTCAATCCAAATAGCATTACATTGTACTAAAAACAACCCCACTCAGTCATGAAGGTTGTCTTGCTCCTATCCTCATGCACGATTTTGATTTGGTGGTATCCTGAAAACCCATCAGTGAAGGAATATGCTTCTTGGCCGCCTACATTGTCCAACACTTCATCAGTGAATGGAGTCGGGAAAGGATCATGTACACAAGCGTCATTTAGCTTCCTGAGATCCACACATATCCTTATTTCATCCTTCTGCTTCTTACCCTGTACCACCATTGGGCTTACTTATTCCACCGGCTCAATGATGCCTACCGTGAGCATCTTGTCTAGCTCAAAGCTGACCTTCTCCTTATATTTTGGATTGAGACGGTAAGATCTTTGCTTAACCAGCTTCACATCGGGCTTCAACATAATCTTCATCATTCCTAGGTCCCCGATTATCCCCTTTAGATACGTAAACTTGGTAGGGAATAAATCCTGGTATTTTCGGAGCAATTTAGCAACCTTATCTACCTTCGCGTCATCCTAGTAGTCTCCAATCTTCGTGAATTTGGGTTCTACCTCCGTACCAATGTTTACTTGTTTCGTTTTCAATGGCACAATTATATATAGGTTCTTAATTTGTGGTCCTTTAACCTCGTGGTGACCTTCTGTTTCTAAAATGCTAATCTTCCGCAGATCCTCATCTTCTTCTTCAGTGATCACGTTATAGCATTCCAACGCATGACTTAGCTAAGTATCCCACTCACGTTGAACCTGGTAAAATAGGATCTTGTGGTATCTAGAAGATAGCTACTTTCACTTCTTGTAGCGCTTCATCAATGCAGTCAAACCCGTCTTCAAAACTGAAGGTCATTTCAAAGCCCTTGCATAGAATATCCCATTCATCTGTACCATGGCGGAGCTCAGTTTCTACATACCAATTCATTGGAACAACATCTAGGGTATGATAGAACAAGTGCACCCACTCAAGTTGGGGCTTTTCTCCATAAGCCTAGGCCCATTTGACCAAATGCGCACGTGGATCATCCTGTCCATCATACTTGTCTGTCATTCGCATATTAGGCTTCCCAAATCATGTTCTCATCATCCTCCTACATTTGCACCAATCATCAAAGCTTCCTTTATGCGTACCCCACCATCTTGCGGGCATAGCGCGTAGTGCCCAGTCCAATGCCTGGAAGCACTGCTTTTCTGGTACCTCCCTTGCAAATGTATCCAAAAAGATATCTATCTCATTCAAGCCATCATAAGTAGGCATATTTCTTACCTCTAAGGACACACAACGCAGCGATCAGGTCATCATGTTTTAATTTAGTGTAGTTACTTCATGTAACCGATTCTGCCAGTGTTCTATCTCTTCATCGGAGTTCGAAGTGCAAGAACTCTCACGATCCCAAGTAATTCGTCCATCCACAATGGTATTCACCCAATCTTGGTCTTGCGTTGTTATCTTATAGATACAGTCCATATCGTCATCACTCTCATAATCACGAACTGGTTTAGCATAGCACGATCCTTCAGCCGGATCTAGGGGTACTATTACACACAATGATTTCTTCTCAAATATCATCTTTCACTTCTTTAGATTGATTACCCCATTCATATCGGTAGCCCAGTCAATTCCCAGGAGCGCATGATAGGGATTGCTATCATCCACTATCTCTATTACTTCAAAATCATCCAGCGCACTCGTAGCTTCAATATCCACAGTCACCCCCTGCAGCCATCCCATGGGGATGATCTTCTGCTGATCCGCCATCCTCAACTGAATCAGAGACCATTGCAGCGCGAGTCTCCCCATCCGTTCCCAAGTCTGCTTTGGTAGGACATTTTCATCTGACCCTAGGTCCAAAATGACTTGATCCATCTCATACTCTCCTATCTACGCAGTTAGCCTCATCTCCCATCCCATCCTTGTCTTATGCTTGCCAATCTTTCATACTATGCGTGGCTCACCTGACGCAGTTCCAGTGCTTCTATTGATGAGCTCTTGTAACCCTTTCACAACCTTACTATCTCGCAGTAACTTCATACAGGTCTCTAGGAAAGTTGTGAGCATAGAGGGGTCCATCTCCTAATCAGGCTTATCCTTGCTTCCTGAGGTGGAGGCCTCAGCGAATCTCTTCTTAGCTTCTATGAAGGTTTCACATGCACGCTCCAAATCAAACTCAGCCTCCTTCGATGGAGCTTTACAGACCCAGGCACTATCTTCTGGTTGTTTCCCTTTGTAACCTCTCATCGTGATTCCACTTCTGAGCACTATATTTACGTTTGGATATTCTTCGCGTGGCTCAAACCTCATCATATGTAGGTTCTGAGTCAGCGAAGGTGGTAGCACCCCTTTGTCATGTATCCTAGTTATCAACATAGGACAGCCTTCCATTTCATGGTCAAACAACGTGCAAACAACCCAACAGTGCAATCGTGGGAATAGCATCCTGATCCTCCGAAATTGTAGCAAATCAATTGTCCTCAGCCTCTGCCAAGTCCTCCTCCACCTTGGCCTCATTCGCACCCCTGACATCTTGTCCACTCCTGCAATTACGCTCATCATGCCCTACCGATTACGAAAGTTGCAGAACAACTGTTGCGATGTCTGTACAAACTTCTGCAGCAAATGACAGTTATCTGTGGCATGTTTTCCCGCTACCTAACGGATAACGCACCACAATGTAGGTCCCGCACTTGGTCCTACTTGAGCCTCTGGCCTCCAAGGTATCGGTCCTCCTCCTGCAGTATATATCGCAAAGACTAGGCAATGGTCTTTGTCATGACCCTGACTCTTGCATTTCAGGCACCATACCTCCTCGCGCACCTCTGGTCAAACCGTCTTGTCCTGCTTCATACTTTTCATCTCAAGGCATAGATTCTTCAACTATGCATGGATCTGCTGAACCCCCAAGTTTGGATCTTGCATCGATGTTTCATGCTGTCTCATTGCAATCTCCAAGGCCTTTTCCTAAGTTGTTATCTTCTACTATGACAACGCGACCCTTAAGTGTGGCAGTAGCGAAGCTACAAACCATTCGCGATGTTGTCCGTCTATCAAATTCATGCTGGCTTCATGGATTATACACTTCAACCTCTGATCTATTTCCCAAGGCATCTCACCTTGTTGCATCACAATCTCCTTTGAATCCCACAATCGACTGCGCCTCAGATTTAGGCCTATTGAACTCTTTATTCAGTGTTGTCTGAATGTTTGCCACTCTAGCATTCGGGTTATCATTAGAGTACTTGATATACCAGGTTAGTGCGTGATCTTGCAGAGCACTAACCAGTGTCACCTTCTTTATATGATCATCTGTAACACCTTGAGCTTCCCATACAACTTTCACAACGAACTAGAATTGGTCCGGGTCCTCATTCCCCAAGCCTTTGAACAAAGGCAACTTCACTTAATTTGCCATACTGAATTGCGGCGAAGGTGGAGGTGGTACAGGTGAAGTTGGAGTTAATGGTGGTGAGGTTAGAGGTGGTGTGGGTGGAGGTGGTATTCATAGGAATCCTTGTCTTATTAACTGAATAGCACTTTGTGGAGAAACATTCACTATCCCTTCCTTGTCAGGTCCTCACGGAGGTGAAATTAATGGACTATACTCCAGACCCTTTTTTCCTTCGTTCCTGTAAGCTTCTCCACTTCGTGTAGTTCCAAACATCAAGGTAGCTGCATAACCCATTTTTTGCACAACAACATTTTAATCCAGGTATTCTCAGATTTCACGTACTTACCTTGCGGTCCTTTGAAAAAGCGCCACTCCGCCTCACTGTAGCTGACTGAGGTGTCGACCGCAAATTCAGTCAAAAATCCTCCTATGACGCAATTGAGCCAATGATCAATAGTGTGAGTGATATTGTCCTCAAATGCTTCCAATTTCTATATTAGCTCTGAGGTCCAAACAATAGGATCATCAAGTTTCCACCTTCCTTGGCTATCTTCTAGCTTCGCAATCCACTCGTATAGCTCAATTAGGAAGGAGCAGAAAAAGATCTCGTGGAACTCTATATACAAGTATCTCTCCAGCCATTGTTCCTTTGCTAGTCGCGGGTTTATATTCTCCTGTGCCATGAATTCATGGATCTTTCTATCTAACCAATCTCCGACCTCTTTCTTAGTTGGATTCCAGTGATATGACATCACACATGTCTTATGCAAATTTCGGTCCCTGCAACAGAACCATTTGTTGGCTTGAGGGTGCCTGACCCAGGTTCAATGTTAATTAGCCAAAGAAATCCCTACACTATTGGCCCTTTTGGCATCAGCCTGCAAAGCGTGGGTTGAAGTCTCACCCGAAGCAGTATGGGGGTATGTTGGAATCAAGTTTCCGTGCCCTGAGATTATTGTGATGTCGTTTGATTCCCTCTATCCATGCCTTCGCGCACGTTGCTTCGGTCTAGGGATTTCAAGACAATCCTGCTATTCCAGCCCTCAATACCTCCGCGAAAGGGTACGATTGACCTTCGCGCAGCCCTAACCGGTTGCCCAGGTACTTTCACGCTGCTATGATAGCATGTCATGGAGATTCCCCAGTTAATCTAAGTGGATTTCTTATCTTATCAAACAACTATAGTTAACACTGCATAATAGATATTCGTAAATGCGTTCAATTATTCAATGTAATTGTAGTCATACGCAAATGATATAAGCATAATAAAGGAAATTCATACATTAAATATCCAGATGTATCAACAAAACAAAGGCATTGAAATTGTAGAATATCTTTCTTTATTAATATCTTCCAAGTGTTTATAGACTCTGTCCACCCTACACACATAGCTACAGGGGTCTGCACACTCAGCTGTGGACTTCTACCCTAGGCCTCTGTGCACTCAACTACAGAGCCTCTACCTATGCTACAACCTAAGACTTAGACCTTTTTCTTTAGAGCTATGACCCTCTTACATAATTCATTATTGTTTGTCTCTCAAACTACTTAGAGCCGACTTTAATTTACAAAACTAAGGGCGGACTACCCTTTATGACACATGACAGCTTTGTGCTCCGTGACCACAAAATGCAGACACTTTACCATTTTATTACAAAATTTAACTCAAACATGGGCTTTTAGCCCGAAAACTACCCTTGGGGGATCCCGATTCCAACAAATATTGGTGCTCATCACTTTTTGGCATCGTTGCCGAGGAGGTGTCTGAGTATTATGTGATTACTTCTTTGTTTCTTCTACTTCTTGTTTATACTATTCTTCCATTAGTTTCATTTCTACAAAAGTAATTTAGTTTGCTTTTTATTCTGCATTCTTTGCTTTCCTTTGCATTCCGCAAGTTAGATTTCAAGGAAGTAGTTAATCTTTTCATTAAGTCAGTAGTTCTCATTCAGTCTACAATTTCAATTCTGCAGGTTAGATTTCAATTCAACAATTAGTTTTTCATTCAATTTACAATTTTAGTTTTGCAAAGCACTTTAAAAATATGAAAAAAATCACAAAACCAAACCAAAAACATTTCCTTTCATGCCTTGTATGAATAGCGATAACTTAGGGAAATTTTTTCCAAATACCCCCACTGCATCCAACAACCAACCTTCCCTCTTCTTCAGTGGCTATGAACTGGAGGAACCCTTAGGTGAGCAGCCAGACATATTTGAAGAACCTATAGGGGAAGAAAAATAACTCATTCCTACCAAGCCAATGGATGAAAACAGAAATGACAAAGGGAATAGAGAGAGAGAGTTAAGGGTGCCTTCCCCATCAGGGAAACTAATGGGGACACTAAGATGGAAAACATAAGCCCATGTTCCCTTCCTCATTTACATGGCTTGACCACAGAAGATCCCGACACTTTCCTATTTGAGTTTTTTGTTATATGCTGAACCTATGACTACATAAATGATGAATAGAAGTTGAAGCTATTTCCATCTACCCTCAAGGATGCAGCTTTGTACTGGTTCATGTGTTTACCTGGGGATAGCACCACAACTTGGGCTTAGATGCAGCAAGCCTTCAACAAAAATTATTGAGACTACTGTAGGTCTAAGGATACTGTTGTGGCCACCAACAACCCCCCTCTTTGCTTGATATTAGCAATAACACCAAGTAAATGGGGACCCTGAATAAAAATTCAAACAAATAGTTTTAGGAACATTTTTGTTTTAAATCCTTAAAATGTTATAGCAACAAAGTAATGAAACATTTCTTTTATGGGCATAACAAACTACGAAGGAACGATGCAAAATTCATCGCATGGCATCCACTATGAAACACTCTTAAAAGAGAAACTTAAGAAATCTCCGACGGCCGATGTGCAACATCGCATATCACAACATCGCGTAAAGTGGCACACAATGACTAATATCTGCGATCTGCGATGATCTGATATTGCAATGCCACAATAATATAACATGAATCTGCGAGCTGCGATCTGCGATCTGCGATGAGCGCGAATTTTTCTCGGCACAGTATTCAAGGAAAGCTGCCCATTAATCAAAATTAAGCGTGTGCCTTAAAAAAGGAAATTAATGATTGTACGAATGGTTGCTTTTCGTTTTTCGAAGAGTCAGTTCACTTTGAATGTCATAATTATGCACACACAAGATCTGAAGCTTTCATGTCAATCTTTATTTCCATTACCCTTTTTCTTTACGCAAACTATAAAACAGGAAATAACATGGAGCAATTTTGCAGGAAACATCTAAGGAAAAGGGGAAAGAGCCAATGCTCGGAGAACACAGAAGAGATCTCTTCAGAAACGGGTGCCACATACGATAGGACTACAGATTCTAGAGTATCACTCAACAGATGCTAATGACCGATAGGTCATCTGAAGCTCAGAATCAAAGGCGCACAAAAGCAGCAGGATTACAAAAAGACCTGAAACTTACACACCAGAAAAGCCCGCCACGAAGAACAGAGGCAGTTTTCAATCCAGAGAATTGCTCAGAAAGTAAAGTCTTTTAACTCATCAAGTCATTCGCAAAGACCGAAACCGAAATAGCAAAAGCAGAACCATTCTGAGGGAAATTTGAGTTATTACCAAGTATACACCCAGTCAGCGGGAGATTCTCTAAAATATTTTATAATTTACCAGAAAGTGGTGCCAGCTCTTGTTACTTCTATTTTTATAGCACACACGAAAGGGGGAAGGCAACCAGCCGACTCTTCTCGGCCGAATGTTGTGTGCTTACAGCACTAAGGAGCAAATACAGAAATAGTTCAGAGTCAGATTTAATTTTAGAAATAATTTGCTTTATCAGAAGGACGGTCATTTGAAAACCGGATCCTAAATTTATGTAATCAAGTCAGTTAGCTAGCAGTATTTAAACCCTTCTCAGGCATTTAGAGAAGGGTCCGGAGATTTGTCAAAAACTCGTCCTAAGAACATGCACTTTTGCGCCCTCAGAGGTGGTTTTGATGAATGGATGGATCAAGGTTTATTAATATTTGTGTCTGATATCTGCTACTGATGTTGCACTTCTGTACTCTTACTGGATGTTAGAACAAGGAGAGATAAATCATTGTTGCTTGAAGCTTGTAAGTGGAACCAGTCATAAATGGTACTTTTATCTCTTGACTATTTCTGCTTATGTTCTTTAAGTAATTTATAGTTTCAATTGTTTATATGTCATTATATGAATGTATGGGTTATCATTTGGCACTTTTGTACGGTGGAGCCGTATTGTTTGTATCTTACATATAAGTAACTTATTATGCGATATGCTGCTCATAATTGTTTTGCCTAACTTCTTATGCAAAATAGTTTATCTTTAATGATTTCTGTTCTTATGATAGCTGAATGATCTTTATTACCAGTTATTATTCGAAATCTTTTTAGATCGCATAATAGAAAAATATACCCCCCGGGTTAGTGTAGATTAGATGTATTGTTTCTTATTAGACTACAATAGCATAGTGTTAGTTTAAAGAGTCTAAATTAGATTTGCTTTAAATTCCCCT
>APFE030611362.1:431849-491486 GCA_000404065.3 Pinus taeda | reverse complement strand
AGCTTATTGAAGGGCAGCAGTCCATCAAGATTTGAAATCATGATGACAACCACCTGTGTTTCTTACAAGACAATATACATCAAACTATATCAAAATGCCAATGCAACCAATCAAGAAGATGGCTTCTTGACTGATTCTTCCTATAAGAACTTATGTTCAACAGTACAAACCTATCACTGGGCATCCAAAAACATAGTTGACCATGGCTGCAACAAAACACTGTAATAAACACTTTCACTGCTGGCTGCAACAAACTTGCTAGAGGATCGTAAAAAACATGAAGATTTTCCATTGCCACCTCCTGCTGAAAGATCAAGGTGTCCTTTGTTTCAGATTCTGAACTGCCTTCATCATGTGTTTCGATAAAAGTATGCTCATGGGCTTCAAAAAACTTTGAACAGGTAGATGAGCAGATCTCCTCTTGGAAAAGCATTTCAGCACATGAAACATATGAAGGGGAATCTGAATGGAAATCTTGAATGTTTTGATCTTCTGTGGTGTGAATGTGTTGTAGGTCATTCTTAAACAAAAAACAATCTTCAAGATTATCAAACATGACAGCCTTATCATCTTTGTGAAAGAAAATATTATCTGTTTGTTGATCTATAAAACTGATTACAAGATCGTCATCATTCTCAAAAGAAGAAGAGATTTCACCAACACTTTCTTGACCATGTGTGCACTGCAAATCTGTTGTAGCTTCGGCTGAAACAAGACATTTCAGAAGTAGATCTATCTCATCTTCAAACAAAGGAGACAATACCTTTTGTTTTCTTTTGCTCAAACAGTGATTGTCTTCATATGACATGGCAATCAAATTATCATTTACCACTGAGTTATCAAAAGAAGATTTCTCATTTACCTGAACAAAGATCCCATCTTGTTGTCCATGACATGACCGGATTACCTCCTCATGAAGGTTGTGTTCTAGTGATGGATTGACAGTATGACTGAGAACATTTGGACCCATTACTGTGTCTTCTGCATTCCAGATGATTTCAGCAACAGATTTCTCTTTGATGGGCTTCAACACAAGATATGCTTGGTCATCACAATCTGAATGTAGATCTAAAACAACTGACTGGTCATTATCCAAATCTGCAATTGAAACCTGAGTTCTCAGCATGTTGTCTTCTTCTGTGGGCAAATCTGAAATAAAACCCTCTCTTTCATCAGTTCCCATGGTGCTAAGATCTTGATCCGGTTGCAAAGTTTCCTGAGCATCTTGATGGGAATCCTCTAGGTTTTCTTCATGTTGCTGAAATGGATTCTCATACAGAGCCTCCATGATCTCATCATCCATAAAATTATCATCTTCATAATATTTCTCAAGGCTTTCAATAAAACTATAGGCATGCTTGCAACAGTCTTGAACTAAATTTAATGGATGGATAAGAGTCCTTATATCGTTCAATGAACATAGCATGAAAATCCTTTAAACAGTAAATACAAGCAGGAGGCAAAATTTCATACCATGATTGGGCTTTACCTTCCAGAGTGGCCAAGAATATCTTCATCAAGCAATCTTTAGGAAAATCCACTTTCAACTTGTGAATATGCATATGAAATCTAACCAAATGTAAAGCAGGATCTTTCTTACCATCATTGTTAAACGTAGGAAGATTCCTTGACCAATCTACCTTGGGCATCTTATTCGGAAAACCCGGAATGTGATCTCGGCTCAGGGGAGCGTAGCTTCTCATGATTCGGTCCATCTTGAGAATCTCACAGCTATTGATCTCCTTGCAGTGAAGTCACCATGAAGCATCGATTTCTGGATTGTTTCAATGAATGGAGTCGCCAGGTGAATGATTTCAGCCTTATTATGTATGATCGTTGTTCACCATCAACCATCAAATATGAACTTGATACACGTACTGGGGGAATTTATAAGTTAAGTGTTGCAATTACAAGCTACACCGGAGATCGACTAAAGCAGCGTTTATCGACTATGCACTCGCAGAGCAATGTGCAGTTCGAAGGCTACCTGGCGTGACTTCAGACTCATCAGTAGCTATAAATCAAATAACCCTAACAAACAAACCATTTCTTCCCCAGTATGGTCGCCAATATGTTAGCGCTTGAAATTTCACCTCAGGCTGAAAAAGGTAAACTCCAAGGCAACATCAAACCACTTAGCCTCATAGCTAGCCCTACGAGGCGGGAGAGGGCTCTTTCCGGTCTATCTCGGCAAAGATATTCAACAGGCATAGATAACCAATAAAGAACACTGATTTTAGGCTATTAAACTGATAAAAAAGGTTTGTTTTGGGATTTTTAGGGTTTTGGTGGAAAATTGGGGAAAGGCAATTTTGGGTGCGGGGATTGGACACAGTTTTCGCAGGGGGTTCTTTGAGGCAAGGTAGGATACTGTATTGATGCCTTTGAAATATTTGGATGGATGATAATGACTGGTGAGGAGCTAAGGAGATCAAGCAATCACCTTGAATTCTCCTTAAACAGCTGAAAACATTGATATTAAGCAAAATTAAAGGCAGAGCATAACAACCATGAATTCTACCTTAACACTTCATTTGCCTAATTTGCAGAAGAAAAAGTAATAATATGATTCACATAACAAAGTTACAAGTACAAAGAGAAACACACCATCAATACATGTAACCATAGGAATCCCAAAAAGGACTGCAAAACCCTGGTCTTTCTTCCTTTGCCAAAAATGCAGAGATACAATGAGTAATACAATAGAAGCTTTCTCCCTCAAGAGTCCAACCATGAAAATGACTAAGAAAGTACATAATATAGGCAATCTAACATCTTTCCTTGCCTCTAGGGGTCGAGCTCACTATCCTAGGAGCTGTTTCAACCAATTCCAAACTGAGCACTAAAATCTAGGCAATCAAAACAACTTGCCTCTATAAGCTAGGAAACCAATTCATTCATTAAATTTTTGCCTATTTCATGAATGAATCTTCTAGAAGAGATAAATAAGTGTCAAAGTATCATAAAATTACATCATTTACATCAAAGATGATCAAAATCCACTCCAAAAAGTCAAACCTAGTCAAAACTGCGTTTTGTTGAGCTGTAGGTGCATTTCTGTGAAAATAGCCTGATGCGTAGCGCCCTGAATCTCAATGCCTAGCGCGCCTTTGGTCCTGCTTTTGAGGCACTTTCCGGTGTCCAAATTAGGTAAACGTGGGCTTGTTGGAAAGGTCTGGATGTCTACTTTCAAACCCAAGTAGAATTACTAAATTTGGTGACCATTTTCCCCTCCAAAATTGCAATCTCCCAAGACTGCTTCCTATGTGTCAAAAAGGTGGTAGAAAGTCATTTTTTGCTTGTTTTTTGACCTTCTGGAGGCTCAAAACTTGGTGAAATTTCTGGGAAATTGCTGAGCAAGTGTATTTTTGCATGAAAAATCCAAAAATGTTGAGTTTTCATGAAAAGGAGTTGCTGATCTTCAGGGTAGCGCGCAGCGTGCTACGCGTTGGGGAAGAAAACCTGTTTTTTGCCCAAAAAAATTACAAATGACCAAAAATACTCAAAAAAATTTGAAATTTGTGCAAAAGGTAAGTCATTTAGCACCATGCTCCTTCAAGGAAGCCTCAGCCTCCGGTGTTGACTCACGGTCATCACTTTGCTCATAGTCTGTTTCGGTTTCTGACATGGTTTCAAGAGCAAAATGGCTGAAATGTACTGTTGCTTCTGCTCAAATGACCTGTTGTTTTGACTGTTTGAATGTTGCTCCAAGGGGACAAAAAAAACAAGGGAGATGTTAGGGAGGGGGACTTTTGAGGGGATTTAGGGAATATATATATAAAATGGAATTTAGGGAAAGAATTGTGACATATACATCATCACATAATCATAATTTGCAGGGGTTTGATAGGAGGTAGGTTTTAGGGAGATTTTATTGAATTTTAGGGATAGGGGTAGGGTTTTAGGGCTTTTGATATTTTTGTTAGGGAAATTGTGTGAAATTGACAAGGGAAGTGATAATGGGAATGTGGGGAAATGAGGGAGTGAAAAAGATGACCTTGGGCAGCGAACTCAAAACCCTAGCTTCACTTGCAATTTGAAATTTTTAAACATAATATATATGAATTTCATGTTTCACACTTGATGGAATTTGACATATTTTCCATGCTCATTTTTCTTTAGCAAGCAAAAAACATTGATGACTTGAGGCCTACCTATAAAACTTAAGAGATTTGAGGTCGTTTTGAAGCTTGTTGGCAATTTGCTGTAGGTGAAACCCAACGCGTAGCGCGCAGGTTCTGAAGCGTAGCGCCCGCTCTACGCGTAGCGCCCATGATTTTTAACACTGGAACTTCTGCCTTGATGCATAGCACGCGCCCAACGTGTAGCGCGCAAGCCCTGATGCGTAGCGTGCGGGCTCTGTTTCTCAATTCGCCCAGTTTCACACTAAATCGCATTTCACACTTGCTCTTGGAGTCTTGGAGGCAAATGAATTGCAAAATGAGGAGAGAGGGGCTTTTATAAACTTGATTTAAATTAATTTCCCCTCAAACCCACTTTATAATGTTTATGCAATGACACTTTTTAAAACTAATTGCTGCTGACTTGTGGTTTCTTTTTTGTCATGAAATTGGTTGAAATGATGCTTTTTCTTGAAAATTTTTGCAGGGATAGCTTCTGAGGAGTCTTGGCAAAGGAGACCAAGGCCGCATGCCAACTTTTGGAGAGTTTGAATTTTTTTACAAATTTTTACAAAAATGAGAAAATGACCTTGCCTTCAAAAACAGAGTTTTTGAACTCGAGGTAAAAATTAGCTATACAATATGAAATCATCTGAAGTGATGCTTTGATGGACATCCCTCTGGCCTGTTGGGCATTTATTGACCTCAAAAGACATGACCTTAAAAGACAAAATTGGACTAAACCCTAGACCTAGGACCTTGATTTCAAGACAAGACCAATGACCTTGTAAGGAATTTATTGACTGAAACAAACTTAATCCAGCAGTGCCAAGAGGGAATAAAAGACACAAGCTCCTCCATCAGGGTTATGGCATGCCTAATGGAATGCAATAAGATGACACTGATGAGACACCTACTTATGCAAATGCAAAGAGCTTTGATCGCTGATGGAGGGCTACTAGACCGACTCTAACAAGTTCTATGAATGTGCTTGGTCAGGAATCCTGAAGTTCTCTTACCAATTTAGTCATGAATACAAGTCTAGAGTTTTTAACAAAGCAACACTATTAAACTAGTCTTCCATATCTTGAAAATGACTAACACTTTTAAAATGGAAATATGTTTCCTCTCTCAACTATGAGTGGAAAATTTTATCTACATAAATACATTGCAACAAATGATTTATTTTTTATGAATTTTTAAGTTCCTTCATCGTCTAGCTGAAATTAGCAAGTGGAGACGGTGTCACTATGTTTCTTTTATAGGACAAATCTTGGGAGAATAAATTTTTGTTCTTCTTGGAATCTATTTATTGATACTAAAATCATGCCTTGAGTGAAAGTGTTTTCAAGAATATATACAATAGAAAAATCTTGAAATTGTGCATCCACATAATTCTTGTAATTCTCTTTCGATAAATAATACACTCCATCCAAAAGACTTTGTGGTATATGGTGATTAACGCGCAACACTAATGCCCTACTCTAAGAATCTTCACCAATTAATTCATGGCTTGTTGTATGTTCATGTTGAAGTGTGCCATGACAAATGATCACAAGAGCAACTTAATATTAGAAATAAAAATTACTCAAGCATGCACCCTCTTAATAGAGCCAAATTTTGTCCATTTGTAATGATTCAATCTCATAAGCTTTTACTCTGTCCAAATTTGGATTTTCTACTCCACATTGCCACTATACCCTTCAAGGATGGAATTTGGAAACTAAATTCACTGTCATGAGGCACTTCAGCCATCAAATATGAACATAAAATCTCTTAACCACATAATCAAGGCATTTGAGCCTGGAATGCACAAGATATTGTGTGATATGTTTCCTGAAATATATATATATATATATATATAATATAATATATATATATATATCAAATCCATGCAATGATTCCAATATGGTCACCACAAGAATGTCTTGGAAATATGCCCCTCAATTTTGTCTTTCCATCATAGCGTTTAGTTAATACCATAAGATCAGCTGCAATATTTGTTCCAATATCTTTAAAATTCATTCACCAGGAGTTAATCCTAGTCATTGTGATTTTCTAGTCTAGTCACTAATGAAGTATGAACACATACCATTCAAAAGGATAATGAAATCTCTCAAACAATTCATAATTTTGCAAAAAATATTTCGATTCATCTAACGAAAGTCATTATGAAAAAAACCCATGTTTCTTCTTTTGGAAATTCACTAGACCAAACATTGCACATGTAGTGGGAGTATCGAGCAGGTTTATGTCAAAACCAGGAAAGGAGCATCGGACAACAGTGAAGAGGGTTTTTAGGTATTTGCATGGCACTAGTGATTATGGTTTGTGCTACCAAGGAAGACCAGGATTGGACAGTGTTTTAGAAACCCATGGCTTTGTTGATGTAGACTGGGCTAGAGATTTGGATCAGAGAAGATCTACAAGTAGGTATGTGTTTAACCTATTTGGAGGTGCAGTCAGTTGGATGAGTAAGAGATAGTCCGTAGTGGCACTTTCAACTATAGAGGAAGAATACATGGTAGCCACTCATGCAAGCAAGGAAGCAGTTTGGTTGCAAAGATTGTGTTCAAGTATGGGGTTAGTACAACGAGCTACAAGGATAGATTGTGACAACCAAAGTGTAATTTTCTTAGCAAAGAACCCTTCTTATCATTCAAAGACAAAGCACATTGATGTTCAGTATCACTTTGTGAGAGATACGGTAGAGGATAAAAAGGTGTTTTTGGTAAAGGTGGACACTTTGAATAATATTGTAGATGCATTGACAAAGTTTATGAGCACTGAGAAGTTATCTTGGTGTAGAGAAAGATTGGGTGTTGCAGGGGGGGTGGGGGTGGTCAATGACAAAGCTCTCTTGTGGCCCCTTGTGGAAGGAAAACAACAAGTGGGAGAATGTTTTTGGTGTGTGTTATATTCTTTCCACCTGTACGTTGCGCCAAGCGTAGTGGGGGGTGCTAGCACCTCTACACGTTGTCCGGGGCAGCACCCTGGAATTATTTTTTTGGACCCTATATTAGGTGGGAGGACCTACCCATGGTTTTGTGGATGGATTTTGCACATGGTTTTGGGAATGATGGTTTTCTTTCCATTGTATTTTTTAGATCCAGTCAAGGGAACTATGGTTATGTTCTAATCTAAGGTTAATGGATTGGGGTTTATAGATGCTTTAGCATGTATATATATGTATTGTAACATTGAAAGGAATATAATGAAAAATCAATCTGATAGTCACAGTTTTGGGATCCAAGGGAAAATATCTATGTATATATGTTTTATATTTTATGCTCTCGCCATTGTTTATTTTATGTTTTTTAGAATTCGTATGCAGGTAATTTCTATACAGGGTTAAAAGCTACATTTGGTATTAGATTTGTTCCGGCTTCAAGGGGAAACCTTTTCTATTGATGGGTTTCTCTCAGGCCTATGGTAGACCCTGTCCAGTGGGAGATCTACAGGATTGATTCTTATGGTGAAATAAGATGGTGAGTAGCGGAAAGATAGAGATCGATAAGTTTAATGGTCATAGTTTTGAGTTGTGAAAACTCAATATGGGGGATCTACTAGTGGATAAATATTTGTGGATCACAGTAGATCTGAGTACTAAACCAACAATAATGTGTTGAAGATTGGGCGAAGTTGGATAAGAAGGAAAAGAGAACAATACGATTGTGTGTCTCAATTAATTCAGTATTGTTGAATGTATCAAGGGAAGCTTCAGTGAAGGCTTTGTGGGACAAGTTAGGGACTTTGTACCAATCTAAGCCTTTGGTGAATAAACTGTTCCTATGGAAAAAGTTTTATAACCTAAGGATTAAAGATGGAGACTCGGTGACAGAGCATATGAACTCCTTTAATATTATCGTAAGCCATTTATTATCTGTTGATATTAAAATTTTAGATGAAGATAAGTGCATCTGTTATTATGTTCTCTACCAGATTCTTGGGATATTCTGGTTGTTGCAATAGGTAGTAATGCAACTGCATTGCAATTTGATGAAATAGGCTCATCCTTGCTATCAAAGAAGATGAGACAAAAAAATATGGAGGGCCAAAATGGTGATGCCTTGTCTATACGAGGACAATCCCAGAATAGAAACAAAAATAAATCCTCGAGTGGGATATCTAAATCTAGAGGGATATCTAAATCTCTAGGAAAACCTATAAAGGTATGCTAGAAATGCGGAAAGGAATGGCACTTCAAAAGCGACTGTAAATCTAAAGCTCCTGAGAAAGGAAAGGGATCTGATGATGCTCCTTTTGCAGAGGTGAAAACCACCTCAAATGAAGGTGGGGATGTGTAATTGCCTTCTTCTTCAAGTACATATGTAGATCATGAGGCATAGTTGATTGAATCAGGTGCATCCTTTCACTTCACTCCACAGAGAGGGGTTCTGCTAGTATGAGAAATATGATGGTGATAATGTCCTCTTAGGGGATGACATGAAGGCTAGAATTTTTGGTCACAAAAACCTCAAGTTGAAGTTGCAAGCTTGAACGATTAGAACACTTCCAGGTGTTCTACATTTTGTGCATTGGCCAGAAAGTTGATTTTTGTAAGCAAGTTGGATGATGCGGGTGTAAAAATAGTGTTCAATAAAGATACCTACAAGATGGTTCAGGGAGCACTGGTATTGATGCGAGGAGTTTGGACTGGAACTCTGTAAAAGATTCAGGGTAGCACTGTTATTGATGGGTGGAACAGTTTTGTGGTTCCTAAAAGTGGAGCAGAAAATAGAATGGTCTTTGGAGAAAAGACTGTGCTATGGCATCAAAGGCTTGGACATATTGGAGAGAAGGGCCTTAAGCACTGTCAAGGAAGTAGTATATTCAGAGGATGGAAAACTCTGGAAAGAGGTTGTAGAGGTAATTTAATTACTTAAATTCCTTGACATAAATTGTCAACCTAGGGGTCCGTGGACTTGTGAGGCACACGTGCACCATATGCGCTAGATATCAGTTTCCAATTTCGAAAGAGAAATATTAATCTATTAAATGAAAAATGAAAATTGACATAAAAATAAATTTATTCTAGAAAGAAATAAATCACACCACACACTTCTAGAAGTAAAAATCATTTGCAAGAATTGAAAGCACACATTTGCATGAATTGAAATGCTATACTAAAAAATACTTGCAAAACGGAAAAGCACACTCTATTGAGAATGAAAAGAACATCATGTATTCCATAAATTCACAAATTTCATAAAAAAGAAGAAGAATCTACAACTATCAACTCAAACTCTATGCTACAAGAATATCACTAACTTATCTCATTACATCCTCACTTTAAATCTCCTTCCATGATTCTAAACCTCTCCAATATTACAAGTTTCACATTACAAATTCTTCCTCCTTTTCATGAAAGGAGAATGTTCTCTTATTTATACAAAAATTAAACGACTACCTCATTAATGGTGATCCATCATTCTCTCCTTAGATCCATAAAAGTCTCAACCAATTAGACACATATCCATGATTTTTCTCCATGAGATATGTTTGAATCCTATTCCAAATCTCCTTCCAATCTTGAAGAGAATTCGAAATTGAACCTTGGAGGCCACATAAGAGTGTCTTGGATGCTTCCAAATCACCTACACATGTCACCAAACTCATTCCACCTTTAGATATAAGTAAATACATGCTATTTTTCTAACTTTCCATCATAAATTCACTTTAAATACTTGAAACTAATAACTTTGGAAAATAAAAATATGAACCCATATGGTAATGAAAATGGAGGCTAATGTAATGACAAGGTGATGAAATGAGGCAATAAAATGGGAGTGAAGGTGAAAGTGTATGACATTGTGAATACATTTTGGAGGCCCAACAGAGGCCATGGTTGATGAAATGGCATCTTTGCACAAAAATGAGGCTCGGGATCTGGTGGAGTTGCCGGCTAGAAGGAAACCCATTGGCAGCAAATGGGTGTTTAAGAAGAAGATGAATGCAAAAGGAAAGGTGGAGAAATACAAAGCTTGGTTGGTAGTAAAAGGTTATTCCCAAGTGTCGGGAATTGATTTTGGTGATATTATTTCTCCTATTTCCAAGCTAGCTTCTATTAGATTAGTTTTATTTGTTGTTGTTTCTTTTGATTTTGAGGTAGAATAGAGGGATGTGAAGACAAAATTTCTTCACGAGGATCTGGATGAAGAGATCTAGATAAAGCAACCTAAAGACTTTGTGGTGAAGGGTAAGAAATAACTGTTAAGCAAGTTAAAAAGGTATTTGTATGGGTTAAAACAGTCATGAAGCATGTGGTATCAGAAATTTGATACATTTATACAGGGACTTGGCTTCACTAGAAGCAAAGCAGATCACTGTGTGTATTTTAAATTAATTAGTAACCGTGGTATTTATTTGGTCTTGTATGTGGATGATATGTTACTGGTTGGAAATGAGAAAGAAATTATCTAGGATTTAAAGACCCAATTTTCCTCCAAGTTCGACATGAAAGATCTTAGTGTTGCAAACTATATTTTGGGCACGGAAATTAAACGAGATCAGGCAAAGAGGAAGCTCTAGTTAAACCAGAGGAAGTATGTGGAGACAATATCGTAGAGTTTTAATATGAAGGATAGTAAACCAGTGAAGGTTCATATTCCTATAGGTGTAAAGTTATATGCTGAACAATGTGCCAAGACACAAGAAGAGGAAGAGGACATGTCTTGTGTTCCATATGCAAGTGCAGTCGGTAACTCTAATACCACTTGTTTGGAATCAAGATTGTCATTAGACCAAAACCCGTGTGTTTCGCGACATGGACTAATGGCCTCTCGTGGATCCTTATCTATGGTGATGTGATCGTTGACTAACACCTCTAGGTTTTGGTCTAACGAAAATTGTGATTCCCAACATTAACCACATAAACAGGACATTTGAGCCTGGTATGCACAATATTTGTGTGATATGTTTACATGAAATCCCCTAGAATATATATAAAGTAAATCCAATGATTCTAATATGGTCACCACGAGAATGTCTTGGAAATGTGCCCCTCAATTTTTTCTTTCCATCATAACCTTTAGTTAATACCATAATATCGGTTGTAATATTTGTTCCATTATCTCTAAAATCCATTCACGAGGAGTTAATCCTGGTCATTGCATTTGTTGGACGCTTTTCTAGTATAGTCACTCATGAAATATGAACACATAACATTCAAAAGAATAGTGAAATCTCTCAAACAATTCATAGTTTCGCAAAAAATATTTCGATTCATCTAACGGAAGCCATTATGAAAAAATCCCATGTTTCTTCTTTCAGAAATTCACTTTAATTTTCGCATAAAATGTAACTGAAATTCACTGACTAGAAACAAGTGTGAAATTTTGTTAGAAAATAATTAACGAAGCAATGAGAAACATAAAATATTGCAGAAACACAAATACATAAATGCATAAAACAACAGAGACACAGATATAAGTGGTTCACCCAATTTGGGCTACATCCATAAAGAAACAACTAGTCCTTCCTTTTATATTATCTAACAAAATGAAGAGATACAACCTATAGAAAATTTGTTGTACTTTCCTCTTCCCTCTCACGCAGTCCCTCTCGCTTTCTCGCTCAGAATAATAATCCACAACTGCAATACAATTCCCTCCTATAAGGTAAAGGATTCCTTACAGGGAATTAAACCCTAAATTAACTTAACTTCTACCATCAGATCATCTTCCTAATAAACAACCCATTTTGACTATGAAATTTCATGTCTTCCTGTGAATCAGGAAGACAATCAGGCTCCACACCTAACAATCTCCCACTTAGAGACTGATTATAGCAACTCCCCTGCTGCTTCACTTGTTGTACAATGCTTCCACTTTGGACTTAGTTGTTTCTCATCTTCATCATCATACTTGAAGACCAATTGAAACTTAACATAATCTTAATTTCTCCTTGGTTACAACCTTTGTTAACATATATGCAAGATTTTGGCTAGCGTGTATCTTTTCCAGCTTCAACTGTCCATCTTCCAACACTAACCGTATGAAATTGTAGTTGAGTTGTATATGTTTAGTCTTGGAATGAAATTTTGAGTTCTTTGCAACATGAATGGCACTTTGCTATATAACCTACCTATCTCCTACTTCTTGCCCAATTCATCCATAAGTCTTTGTAACTGAATCATTTCCTTACTAGTCTCTTTAGCAACAACATACTTTACTTTTGTTATTGAAGGTGCAACAATGTTTTGCAATTTTGAAACCCAATTGTTAGTTGTTCCACTTACAATAAACACATGCCTTTTTGTGCTCCTCTTGTTATCTCTATCACCCACCATATATGCATCAACATATCCCTATAGAGAAATGTTCAAACCATCAAAGCATAATGCTTTATTTGTGGTACCTCTCAAATACCTGAGAATCCACTTCACTACCATCCAATTCTCTTTTCCAAGATTTTTCATAAACCTGCTTATTGGGTGCAGCCCAACTTGATCTAATTTTGGTCAAAGACTTTGAATTTTGAGGAGAGGAGTGCGTGGTGTTATCAAAAAACCTAACCCTGATAGGTTACTGATCAGGAAGACCTTGAGTAACTGTTTCAAACCAACTTTTGGCTGAGGCTTAGCCTCCCCAACCTGAGAGGGCTCTATCACTAGGTTAAAGATTTTAGTAAAAGATTGGATGGCTAACTCTATGAAACAAGTAAAGGAGTATGAATGGTTGAAACACAGTCAATAAACATCCAGTGGGCTTATGAAGTCAGAAAATGTTTAGTATGACAACAATATTAGCTTAACATGGAAGTTAGGGCATCAAGCGTTCAATTATCAGTGACACATAAGAACATGTAGGAAATACAGTCTACAAATGCATGAAGGAAGTTAGAGAATTTCCAATGAGTTCTAAGTAACATACATTCATACTACTGCAAATGAGGAAATGAGAGACAATCATAAAAGAAAGCAAGAATTGAACTCTTTCTTAATCCTGAGAAGTAAAGCCAAACTTTGTATTTCATAGAAACATAGTCTTCTACAATGACACAATATGAGTGTTTTTTCACAAAAATTTCCAACCCTTGGTGCATTACACCTCTTGTCATATATAGAGTTCATTCAAATCTTGGATTCCTTCCTCCAGCATGAGGGAAGTTCGAATTTTACTTGACCTGACACCTATTGATACTTAAACAAACTATTAATTACAACTAGTTGTTAACCAACAGTCCTTGAATCCTAATACAACTAGGAGTGTAACTCCTTATTATGCTAGAAACAACCTAGGATGTGGAATAATTTAGTTTTTGATAGCTACTCCTTCTTAACTTCGAACTTGGTGATGTCCATAACCCCCCAGCTAGCCTTCAATAGCTTCTCCTTTATCTACCCTGAAAACTAGCAAACTGTCCCTTTCTTTGTTATGGCTGAAAAATAAGTGTTAGGACACAGCTTTTATCTCCTCATAAAAAATGTATTTTGCAAAAGTGAAGGAGGCTTTTGTATACCACTCTATGCTGAACAAAAACCTCTCTTGTTTTTTGCAATACCTTTCCTACTGCCCAGAAATTGTCTTTGAATATCAGGTGTAAACTGGGAAATTCTTATTTTTGAAAAACTACACCTATAGCAGTTTCATAGCACAAGTTGGGTCATCCATTTCTCCCATATCATAATTAATTTGAAGAAAACTAAAGAGGTTTTCGTAGATAGGTATGTTAGGAAGAAAAACCTCTTTCATTTTTCCAAAATATGCTTTCAGTTGTTCAAAAAACCTCTTGGAAGTTGACTACTTAAAACAGTTTTTCTACTGAAAATGTTGCTTCAGTGATTTCGTAGTGCAAAACTAGTTTTTTACACTATCTGCGCTCCGAAAACGTGGATTCGTAGCTAATTTCAATTTTTTTTCAAAATGGCTAAACACATTACTTTCAAAACATTATATGGGACCCATAAATTGTAAAATAAGGTTGTTGAACTTTATTTGATGATGGAAATGAGACTCTAACCCTATGACTTAGACTCTAAAAACCATAAAAGTGACTTAACCACCATCTAACATTATGACTTAGGAAAAAATGTAAACTGTTCAAGTTTTAGAGAATTTTTTGGGTGATAATAGTGGCTCCACTAGGGATAGTGTGCCCTAGTGGTACACTAAGAACTGGTAGCTCCAGTGCTGCTATCCATCCTTCAAAATAAAATTCTGAAATTCTGCCCAATCTGCTCCCCAAGATTTAATGATTTCTGCAAGGACTCAAACTGCACCTACTAAAAATGCTCAGTCAACCTACCCTGAGCTTATGTGCACATTCCTACCTACCCTATCAGCTGCAACCTCCATTTGTAGCTCAAGGAACATGAAACTTCCAATGAAGCCAATCATTGATCTAATCTAACACTTGAGCTTTTTGACTACATCAGAATTCAAAGAAGCTATGATATTGTGAAGACCAATGCCACTGAAATTGCCTTTGATCTTCATTGAAAAACTGAAACACTGGAAAGTAAAACTCTTCCATGTATTTAGCTATAGAATCCCATAATACATGATCAGCTTGATGATCCTCATAATATCTTGTATCTTCAGACAACTGATTCTCATCCACACAATATTCCTTTTATATGTTATCCAACTGCTTTTATGAATGATTCCCACAAACAATGTAATTTTCCTCACTATTATGATCATTCTTTGAAGTAATCTGCTGCAAGGAATTACATAAATGATCAACTTTTTCCTCTGCCTGAGGGTTATAAAAAAAATTCTTCCAGTATTTCTTCTTGGTGTTTGTATTTATTTTCATCTTCATTATGATCTGAAGACTGACAAGTCTGCTGCATCTCTACATCAATCTCGGAGGATGAAATATTATTTTCATAGTTACACCTTTTGCTGATTTTCATGTTGCATGTCATGGGATGTTATCCTTTCTTCTAGTTGTCGAAATATATTGTTATGAAGAGCCTCTAAAATTTCTTCATCCATAAATCCAACATCATCATAATAATCCTCCAAATATTGAATAAAACTAGTAGAATGTTTACAACAATCTTTGACCAGCAATAAAGAGGGATGACACTCTTTATACATGTCATAAAATACATCATGGAAATCAGCAAGAGAATATAATGAACCATTTTCCAAGCTTTTATACCAAGACCATGTTTTTCCTTCTAAAGTGGTCATAAACATCTTCATGAGACAATCTTCAGGGAATTGAACCTTAAGACTGCGTACATGCATATGGAACCTAACCAAATGAAGAGTAGCATTGTCTTTCTTTTCATCTTTGAATATTGGAAGATTCTCTAACCAATCAACCTTTGGCATAGGATTTGGAAAACTAGGGATATGAGACCAATTCATAGGGGCATACCTAGCATTCATTCTTGTAATGGAACTCATCTTGAAACTTCATCAAGCTACTGATCTTCTAGCAGTGGAGTCACCTTCCAATTTGTTATTTAATGTGTTGAGTCGCTGAGATAGTTTTGCAGCCTCGAAAACTTTCTGAGCTCCTGCTACCTTCAGAAATTGAGTTTCTTGATTTTCGGGAATGAGTAATCTTCAGGCTCTTGGAAAATGCACCAAAATTTTATCACAAAACCTAACCCTAATAGGTTGTTGATTAGGAAGACGTTGAGTAACTATTTCAAACCAACTTTTGGCTGAGGCTTAGTCTCCCCAACCTGAGAGGGCTCTCTCACCAGGTTAAAGATTTTAGTAAAAGATTATATGGATAACTCTATGAAACAAGTAAAGGAGTATGAATGGTTGAAACACAGTCAATAAACATCCATTGGGCTTATGGAGTCAGAAAATGTTTAGTATGACAACAATATTAGCTTAACATGGAAGTCAGGGCATCAAGAGTTCAATATATCAGTAACACATAAGAACATGTAGGAAACACAGTCTACAAATGCATGAAGGAAGTTATAGGATTTCCAATGAGTTATAAGTAACATACATTCATACTACTGCAAATGAGGAAATGAGAGACAATCATAAAAACAAGCAAGAATTGAACTCTTTCTGAATCCTGAGAAGTAAAGCCAAACTTTGTATTTCATAAAAACATAGTCTTCTACAATGACACAATATGAGTGTTTTTTCACAAAAATTTCCAACCCTTGGTGCATTACACCTTTTGTCATATATAGAGTTCATTACAATCTTGGATTCCTTCCTCCAACATGAGGGGAATTCAAATTTTACTTGACTTGACACCTATTGATACTTACACAAACTATTAATTACAACTAGCTGTTAACTAACAGTCCTAGAATCCTAATACAACTAGGAGTGTAACTCCTTATTATGCTAGCAACAACCTAGGATGTGGAATAAATTCGGTTTTTGATAGTTTCTCCTTCTCAACTTCGAACTTGGTGATGTCCATAACTCCCCAGTTGGCCTTCAATAGCTTCTCTGTCATCTACCCTGAAAACTAGGAAACTATCCCCTGCTCTGTTCTGGCTGAAAAATAGGTGTTGGGACAAAGCTTTTATCTCCTCATAAAAAAAATATTTTGCAAAACTGAAGGAGGATTTTGTAGACCACTTTGTGCTAAATAAAAACCTCTCTTTTCTTTTTTCAATACCTTTCCTACTGCCCCAAAACTATTTTTGAATATCAGGTGTAAACTATGAAATTCTGATTTCTGAAAAACTGCACCTAGAGTAGTTTCGTAGCACAAGTTGTGTCATCCATTTCTCCCAGATCATAATGAATTTGAAGAAACTGAAAGAGGTTTCTATAGATAGGTATGTTAAGAAGAAAAATGTCTTTCAGTTTTCCCAAATATGCTTTCAGTTGCTCAAACAACCTCCTGTAAGTTGACTACTTAAAATAGTTTTTTTGCTTAAAAAGGCTGCTTCAGTGATTTCGTAGCGCAAAACTGGTTTTTTACACTGTCTGTGCTACGAAAACGTGGATTCATAGCTAATTTAAAAAAAAATTCAAAATGGATAAACACATGACTTTCAAAACATGATATGGGACCCATAAAGTGTATAACAAGGTTGTTGAACTTTATTTGATGATGGAAATGAGACTCTAACCCTGTGACTTAGACTCTAAAAAACATAAAAGTGACTTAACCACCATCTAACATTATGACCTAGGAACAAATGTAAATTGTTCAAGTTTTAGAGAATTTTTTGTGTGATAAGACGTGGTACCGCGAAGCTATATTTATTGTGTGGTGTTCTAGGGGCTTCAAGGTGGGTCGAAGCCCCTCATTTTGTAACGAGTCTCAAGGTTTTATATGATTGTCTTGTCGAGCCCAATGCATGTGGACCATGGTTTTGTAGCGATCTAGTGTATATAAAGAGATGCAATGCTTTGTCAAATATGAGGATAGAGTTGATGAACGCAAGTGATTGTATCTTCTATTTTTATTCTATGTTTTGGGCCTTAAGGAAAGGCTTCGCAGCCGAGTGCACAGAGACCTTGGAAGGGTCTAGATCTTAGTGTGCAGACCACTGCCGCTATGTGTGCATGTCGAGAAGTTTAATGTATTGAAGAGATTAATATTAATAAAGAAGAAGAATTTTTGGGAAATATTATGTATTGTTATGTATTGTTATGTTTTCTTTCTATATGTTATGCGAAGTAATGATTGTAGGTAAACGTTATGATAATGCATTTTGTATTGTTCTACGGTATGTTTATGTTAGAATGAATGTGATGAAGTAATTAGTTAAGTTATACATAAAATTAGTGATATGTATGCAAGAAGACTAAGTAAAATACAAAAAATTGAAGTAAAATCCACCTTGCGCAGTCCCTCAAGGCTGCAAAAACCTAGTTCTACAACCACCCATAGCCACCTTGGGTGAGACTGTGATCTTCTTGCATGTCGTTGCCGAAAGGGCCAGCGTCTGAGGATTTTGTTCGTGTGAAGTCCAAGCCAAACCTAAATCAAGCCCAACCGAGCCGAAAAATTGTTCCATTGCCAGGACCAGGATCTGTTTGAGGGGCATGTGGATGTGGCATCCATCAAAGAAGGAAATACAAGATTGGGTAAATCAGAAAGAATGAGAATTTGCAGCTCAAGAGAAAAAAAATCCATGGTTGACGACTAAGCCTGGTTGCAGAGATATCTTTTCACAAAACAACATGATATTTTCTTCATGTCATTTGCTAATGAACTATATGAATGGGTATCAAGGTTGATTGAGAACAAGAATTGTTTAAAAATGACAAGCCTACCACGTGGAGCCTTGAATTAATACAATGACTCAAGGATACTAACAACAACATCTCAAGAGCTGTTGATTTGTGGATTGATAGTATCCTCAGAGGATTTATCACCGAATTCTCCATTGACACGATTGTATCTTACATTGAATCTGAGCGAAAATTATTCAACGAACCACAAGGTAAGTATCTAAATTCATTAAAGTTGTGGATTAAGATTTTTTTTTGTGAAAAAGATGTGCTACAAATGGAGTCAGATTAATGTTTGGACGAAGAGGGAATAAGTCTGGACCAGGAACTAGGTCTACGCGAAGTGGAAAGTGATATAGAGTAGATCACAAACCGAAGAAATTTGTTGAGACTGATTATAGTCCCTTGTTAGGTGAATCCAAGAGTAAAGAAGAAGGAAGTAACCCCGCAACTTTGCGACATTCCCCCTCCCAACATGAAGGTGCGTCGAAGTTAGGAGATGAGAATAATCAGGAGATCTCTAGGTTCCCCCATCCCTCTACTCCCCTTACCCCTCATTCCCCTCCCCCTAATTCTCCGAGAAGAATGGTTGATGACATTAAGCTACCTTTTTTAGAGGACTTAGATCATAGGATCTAGAGTAATTCTCATTTGTTGTTGAAGTATTATGGAAAGCAAGACAGATTAATTTTGAAGATGTAAAGAAGGCATAGCTTATTACGACATTACGAGAAAGAGTGTTGACATGGTACCTGAAGTATTCGACTAATCAGGCTACCTCATTGGATGATATTAAGAAAGCGTTGATATCAGAGTTTAAGAAGCCAAAGTCAAAGTCACATCACATTACTGAGCTTAAGGAAATCAAATGGATGCCTAATGAATCTGTTTGGGAGTTGGATCAATGATTAAAGGTGCTAATGGGACAATTAAGCTTAACATACCCCCGAAGTAGCATAAGGAGTGGTTTATAGCTATGTCGTTGCTGATGACCCTAGGTATTGTAGCAAGAATGCTGCAACCCCCAAAGCTACCAGCTTTACTTATCAACCTGGGGTTCGTACAAACTTGGAGGTGACAGTGCTATATGCATAAGTAGAAGTGAAGGTCTTGCCTATTGTCACTATTTATTTGGCAAGAGACACTAGAGGTTCCAAGCCAAACTTCTATAGGGTTAGAAGAAGCTTAATTATTTGATGGAAGGAGAGCAAACCTATTCTAAGAGAGAGCTACTCTACTGCAGTAATGAAGAAAACAACTTGTAATGCTAACTCACACCAGACCCTAGCTAACCAACTAAACAACTATGCTAAGCAGAATTACTAGAATAACACTAATCTAATGCTAATTATCTAAGTTACAGAAGTAAAAGCATCAAAACTAGACTAAGGGGTAAGCAAAGGAAACTAAGCTAAGTCTATGTTTAAGAGGAATAGTAGTTGGAGGACGAAATTGGCGAAAGAAGGACGTGAGGGAGAAATAGCGCATGAGAACTATTGGATCAGTTGGGTGAAAGGCAAATGAACAACTAAGATTGGATCACAGGAGGGTACGTAGATAGATGGGCGAATAGGGTTAACTAATAGGATGAATGGTGGAGATTATATCGCGACGGTTGAGTGATTAGATGAACGAATAGGGTTAAACGGAGATGGACGGCTGAGATTATATCTGGAGGATAAGTCAAGAGATGGATAGATAGGACTAATCGATAGATGGATGGTGGAAATTAGATTGTGGGCAAAAGAAATGTGCAGAAATGGTAGTGGGTTTGTAGAGGTGGTAAGTTGTATTTCGCATGTCCTCAAAACCATAAGGTGTATTTTGAGATTTCACATGATTAGCCTTACCGAGCAACACGTAGCACGCGAAAACCACTTTTCTCGCATGCTCTCAGCTGGATAATGGTCGTGCAAGTGTCCACGCGAGACTACGCGATAACAGTTGGATCAGGTGGGGCTTATCAATGGTGGAGATTAGCCAAGCCAGTTGGTGATTGGGTGGAGCGATAACCGTCGAATCAAGAGATAGATCGATGGTGGAGATTAAAGCAACAGAAGAAAATGTGCGGGAATCACAGAGTGGGTTTAGAGGGTGGTAAGTTGTTTATCACATGCCCTCAAAGTTGTAAGTGGTTTTCTAAAATTTTGTGTGATTAGTCTAACTAGGCGACACGTAGCACAGAGAAACCACTCTCATCACGTGCCCTCGGGTGGATAACAACCAAACAGAAATCCACGTGATATCAAGTGATATTCATTGGATCTAGTGAGGCAGATCAACGATCGAGATTTGACTGAGTTAGTTGGTGAGCGGGTGCGCGATAGTCATCGGATCTAACGAGGCAGATCGATGGTGGGGATTTAAAGTGCAAAAAGTCAGTGTTAAAAGTGAATCAAGCAGTGATTGGGAAGGTTTGTTGGTGATCAGACGGTGAGGAAGCTATGTAGGAGGAACGTGCTGGAGGTGGTTTCAAATGAAAATGACAGAGAAAACTAGTGTGGGTGAAAAAATAACTGCATTTAAACAACAAACTCCATAGCTCATGCGAGAACCAAAGCCCTGTGTTTTTGGGGCTGCTGAAGGGTCCCTTCCTCAAGTCATGGTCTCAGAGGGAGGAGATGAGGCCGAGACACCTACACACAACCTGATAGTGATCTTTTTCCTCTAACTAACCTGTGAATTAAAAAACACAAATGGAAGTAACTTAAAGCCAATGCATCTACTAAAGTGTATGAACAGAAACAGGAAGCTATTCAAACAAATGAACAGAACCAGAAAGCTGCTTAAACAATTGAATCAAAACTAGAAAACTACTTGAGCAAATGAACAGAAAACCCTAAAACTACTTAAGCAAATAAACAGAATAGAACTCTATGCTAGCATACATGTATAGTGAAGAGGAGTTGTGGCTGCTTGGGTCAGCCCTAACCCAAGATCTTCAGCCCTTGAAGTTAACTCAGGGCTGGCTTAAACAAAACTCATTCTTTTAGAAAAACCATGGATTACAAAGAAAACTGTCACACGTCTTTGCAACTCAGAAATAAAACAAAGTTTAACAATTGAAGTTTGAATCCTACTGAGGTCCTAAGCCTCTCTATTTATACATTTGAAGTCTCTAACAACGTCCTTCCCATTAGGGAGGCTTGGCTCTCAACTTAAGATAAACTATTTTTTGTCCCTTTCCCTTGCTTGGTTGTCTTTTAGTATTCAAAGTGATGGTTGTGTGCATGATGGTGGAATATTCGAATGGAGGGGTAGTAAATGAGGAGGATTTACCTCCTATAGTTACTTTCTCTTGTCCCATTCAAGTCTTTACCAAGGTATTTGCCATAGTTCTTTGCCATTATCCTTTATACTTGCGTTTTTCCTTGCTTCTATCCTTTATTCCTGTATTACATGCACATTAGACCACAAAGCCAAATATCCAACTCTAACTCATTTCATAAACAAAATATAATCAAAATTATGCAATAAGTTGTGAGAATAGTTGGTTTGACTAAGCTAGGAGGTGAATTAAGGCCAATTAAGGCCCATATAATTACTCAATAATGAGCCTCATCATCACCCCCCTACTGAAAGTGTTGCTCATCCTCTGAGCAACTTAGTCAATGTCCATGTCCTTCATGGCTCTGGTAGCCTCTCTGACATCCCATTCTTCTGTTGTGGTCTCTTCTTCTTGTTTATAGAAGCCTGCTTTCCTTTCTACTTCTTCCCAGTGCTTTTGTTTCTCTTCTTCTTTTCTCTCTTCTAGCATCCCTAGGAGTAGTGGTGGACTGAGTTTTAGGCCTATCCAATCGACCTTCAACCTTTGCATTGATTGCTTATACATATGTGTCATGTTAAGTGCCTCTCTCAACCTTTGAGGGAAGTGATATTCTCTGATCTTCAAGTTGTGTGGCAGTGTTTCATCTCCTTTAGCAGCCATGTATATTATCATCTCTTAGTAGCCTAAACATATCCTCAACATGTGAAATTGATTGATCTTGGGCAGCGAGCTATCTAAGTGCTAGTTGGGGATTATTTGCAATTATATTATGGGTGTTGATTAGGACCATGGGATTTGATTGTTCAGCTCTGATGAAAGAAGGTTCATTTTTCTCTCTGGCCAATATTCTTTTTGTCTCTACAGCCCTTAACTTCTCATGGTTCATCCATGATGCCAAAACCATTAATTGTAGATATCCTAGCCCTGCATTAGGATCCCAAATATTCATATCTATGAGGGCCATGTTATGCAAGTAAAACTCAACCATTTTGGCCCCATCCTTTAGTGCACTTTGATCACAAAGGTCAATAAACTATCAACAGTCCTGAAATGGCATGGTGCTCGTTTGTGCTAGTGTTTTAATCTGAAATTGCAGCCATTGTTATCTAAGGAAAAAAACATAGGATTTAGCTGGCATCCTACATTGGATGGCCTCCAAGAAGAGGCTGGCCATACATGCTAGTTGGTTTTCCTCTTCCTATAGCTATCCTCTGTGTTTCTATTATCTTCTTCCTTTTGTTGTTCTTTCTCATCTCCATCAATTTCTTCTTTTGTTTCAGCATCATCCTCCTTGTGTTTCAGCATGTTCCTCTGTAATAGTTTCTTCTTTATTCATCTCATACCATCTAGCTCTGTATCTTCTTCTTGTTTTGCCTCCTCCTCACTGACAGAAGGACTAACATCATAGATGAGGGTTTTGATGTCATCCTCTATTGGTAAGTCTCTGAAGACTGACCATTTTATAGGGACCCTAAGGTTTTGGAGGGAATCCTTAATGAGGATTCTAATAAACCCATGGTGAAGTAACTATTGGGAATTTCCTTCCTTTACTTTGTTGTTGGAGTCTATGAGTGATTACATAAAGAAATAGGGTATGCTGAGTCTTTGGTGAACTGGTGTTTCTACCCAAAATCTTAATTCTTCAAGCATTCTCAAATGGTTTCCATAACAACACTGTATCTATGGACTCTCGCATTCTCTTTTGACTTATTGAAGAATTTCCTTTTTTCCACAATTTCACTTATAAACCAACTACCTTTTAACTTTTACAAATTTTGATCAAATGATGCATATGAGTGAGTGAGTGGGATACTCACATGTGGTCTTGATTCCATGCTATAGTTGTCAAAGATCAGAGGTGTTGTTGATGGTCATTCTTCTTCCTCCCCTGCTGTCTGCTGATGGTTTATTAGTTTTTGCAGGTGTCTGTGACTAAAGATATGATGTTGTTGTTATTGTTGTGGAGATCTTGGATCTGATGCTATTGCTGCTATGGAGCTCTTGGATTTGATGTTGATGTTGTTGTGGAGCTCCTGGATTTGATGTTGTTGTTGTTGTGGAGCTCCTGGATTACCACTTGGCAATTTTTGGTGTCTCCCTTAGAATTTCTTGATCATGTTGTTGGATGGTGTTGTGAGGATGTCGTAATGAATGGACAAAGGGAGTAAGAGTGTATGTGGATGCAGGGATGATGGTAATCATTGAGGTGATTCTGTTAGAAAACACAATATTCACCTGGATTGAAGCAATGAAGTGAAAAACAATGGAATTGATGGATGGATGCATGGTAAGGAGTCGAGGAGATGAATATATGTGAGGCAAGGTTCCCTTTGGATCTTCTCTTTTCTCCTTGATTGTCTTTCTCACCCACTTGCAAAGAACAATTATGTCTTTTTTCTTTTTTCTTCTTCTTTATTATTATTATTATTATTTAAAAAATACCTAGCCTGCCTTAGAGAGGTTTTCACCCTAGATATCTGCCCTGGGCATCTCAAGGAAGGTTTTCACCAAGGGATCTTATTACTCTTTTTCATTTTTCCCATCCTTGGGCCACCTCATGAGTTTTTCAACCCAAAGATGGGACTCAAGCGCCTCATTGAGGTTTTCACCTGAATCCTTATTCTTTTGTTTTTTCCTTTTGCAGTGACCTGATGAGGGAGGGGCTGGAACTTGCTCTACCATCATCACCGTCTTATTGATACTATCAATTAACTCTTTTTTTGATAAAGGCCTCTTGTACATTTTCAATCTTTTTCCATTAACTAGCAATGGAATGGCCTCTTCATCAATAGTCCTGATTTGCACTGAACCATTGTCATGGCATCTTTCCACCACATAAGGTCCAAACCATCCTGTCCTTATCTTGCCCTTGAATTCTTTAAACCTGGAACCATATAACAATGTCCAATATCCTTCTTGAAATTGCTTCTCCTTGATTTGCTTATCATGCCATATCTTCCTCTAAAGCTAAACTATCTTTGTATGTAGGAGGGCCTGCATTCTGAATTCATCCAAGCCATTCAAATGTAACAACCTTTCTTTTTGTGCATGACTGATATCTAAATCTAGTTGGGCTGCCATCCTCAATGTGTTATATTCAAATTTAATGGAAAACACATCCTTTTTACCATAGACTGGCTCATAGGGTGTAAAGCCAGTGGTGGTCTTCCATGTCGTATTATAGGCCTAGCTGGCCTCAACTAGTCTCTCTGCCCAATCCTTCCTGTTGTTGCTCATTACCTTGGTTAAGATGTTCTCCAGTGCCCATTGGTCACCTCCACTTGCCCATTAGCTTGTGGATGATAAGAAATGGAGGTCCTATGCTTGATTTTTTGATGGCTGAGCATTTCTTCAATCATGCTGGAGGTAAACTAGCTACCTTGGTCTGTGACTAGCTCTCTAGGGTACCCAAATTTGTAGAATATATTCTCCCATAGGAACTCAACCACCTTCTCTTCTATTGCTACCTTAATTGCTTTAGTTTCGGCCCACTTAGTCAAACAACTAGTGCACACAATGATGTGTTGTTTTTGCTTTGAAGGAGGGTTGATAGGCCCAATGAAGTCCATGCCCCACTTGTCAAATGGCTCGAAAGTCACTTGAGGTTTTAGGGGTATTTCATCTCTTGGAGTAGGCTTTCCCATCCTCTGGCATTGATCACACTGACTAATATACTTTTTCACATCCTGATGAAGAGTAGGCCAATAACAGCATGCTTGCAACACTTTGAATGTTGTCCTCTTTCCTGCAAAGTGACCTCCACAAGGCCCTTCATGACAGGTCAGAAGGATGTCAAAGACTTCCTCTTCCCTTACACATATTCTTAAGATTTGATCTCGGCCAAGTTTGAACAGATTGCCCCTAATCTAGATGAAGGGGGCACTCTTTCTGACTATCTTGCTCTTTTCTTTGGAGGGAAAGTTTGGTGGGAACTGTGTTGATACCAGATAGTTTTCTATATCAGCAAACCATGGGGAGAGAACTGAAATAACAAAAAAATGCTCATATGGTAACTGGTCATCCACCATTCCTTCTTCACTTACAGGCAGATTCATTCTAGATAGAAAGTCAGCAACAACATTTTCCTTGCCATGCTTATCAACAATAGTTAGATCAAACTACTGTAATAGAAGCAACCATCTTATGATTCTAGCATTCACATATGGTTTTTTCATTAAATATTTGATTGCAGCATGATTAGTATGCACAAATGTTAGATAACCTGTAATGTAATTCCTAAATTTGTTCAATGAATGCACAACATCCAGGAGTTCCTTTTCAGTCACAGTATAGTTTAGCTTAGCATTTGATAGGTTCTTACCGATAAAATAGATGGAATAGGGCAATTTCTCCTCTTCCTGACCTAAGGCTGCTCCTATGGATTTTTGTGAGGCATCAGCATGAATATGAAAGGGGAGGGCCCAATTTGGGCCTCTAAGGATTGATGCAATAGTTAACTTACCCTTTAGAATGTCTAAGGCCTCTTGAAAACTCTTTGACCATATAAACTCAGAATCTTTGGCCAACAATCCAAACAAAGGAGAGGCCAACTTGCTGAAGTCCTTTATGAACCTTCAGTAGTATCCAGCCAATCCTAAGAAACTTCTGACATCTCTCTACTTTTGTGGAGGTGGGACCCTTTGGATGATTGCTATTTTGTTTTGGTCCACCTGCAATCCTTGTTGATATATTGAATGACATAGCACAGTCCCTTCAGTCATTAAAAATTCACACTTCTCTGGATTGAGAGATAGATTCATTTCAATGCATTTGTGTAATACTTTGTCTAGGTTAGTCGGGGCTTCTTGGAAATCACAGCCATAAGGTGTAAAGTCATCCATATAGATTTCTACTGCATCATGTACTAATTCAACAAAAATACTCAAGACTTCTCTCTGGAAAGTGGTAGGAGCATTTCATAAGCCAAAAGGAAGGACAATATAGGAAAAAGTACCCCAAGGACAGGTGAATGTGATCTTATCCTAGTCTTCTGGGTAGATTTGGATTTGGTTATACCCATTGAATCCATCTAGGAAAAAAAAGAATTTCTTCCCTGCCATGCCATCTAGCACTTGGTCAATGAAGGGTAGGGGAAAATGATCCTTCTTTGTGGCTTTGTTCAACTCCCTATAATCAACACAAATCCTCCACTTACCATTTTTCTTGGGAACTAACACTAAAGGAGAGACTCACTCACTGTCTGAGATAGGGTAAATGAATCTTGCATCTAGCAGTTTTTGTAGTTCTTCTTTGACTATGTCTTTATGAGCCAGATTCATCCTCCTTTGTGGTTACCTGACTGGCCTACAACCTTCTTTGATGTATATGTGGTGAGTACACACTGAGGGGTGTACTCCCTTCATTTCTTTATAACTCCAAGCGAAGGCTTCTATGTTCTCTCTCAACATGTGGCATAGCTTTTCCTCTTCTAAAGAAGAAAGAGATGGGTTAATGTTTAGTCTTCTCTTGTTCAAATTCTATGGTTTTGACACATAGTGGGTTGGAATTGGCCAAGCATAAGTCAATTGGATGATTGTTCCGAGTTTCCCTTACTTCTTCTTCTAATGGTAGTGAACTAGGAGTTGGACTTTGGTGCAAGTGTTCAATTAAATCATCCTCATATTGTTGTCCTCCTCCTATGATTGCTTCCAAAGTATAAAGATGGGCAGAATAACCCTCATCTTCTTCCTCCTCCTCCAACCATAAAGGTAAATCATGCTCTATAGAAGGTTGATTAGGAGGGTATAGGACTAATTTTTTGGACATATGCCCATTCTTGATAGTCATATTCCCAGCTCTATAGCTAATGTAAGCATCAACTATGGCCAACCATGGCCTTCCAAGGATGAGAGGGTAACCAGTAAGCTTAGCCTTAGGCCGAAGAACTAGGAAATCTGCAGGGTACTCCTAGGAGTCAATGGAGACCATCACATCTTCCACAATTCCCTCAAGGGTGGCTATGGAATAGTCTGCAAGTTGCAGAACTGTTGTGGTCTTCCTTAATGACCCTTGGAGGTTTAGTTTCAACAGGATGTCCTTGGTCATCAAATTAATGGCAGCCCCAAGATCAATCAAAGTGTGTGGGAAAATGGTGCCATTAACGTGCACATCTACTACAGGGCTTCCAGGGTCCAAATATTTTGGACATATTACCTACCCCAGCATTAAGTCAAATAGTTGCCCAATGACATTAATGGTAGTGGCATCCCTTTTTCTTCTTCCTGGATGTTTGAAGCATGTCTCCTTAATCAACTTATTGTAAATAGGAACATCTTTGATTGCCTGGAGAAGGGGGATCTTTACACATAGATCTTTTGATTCTCCCAAAAGTTCAGTTTCTTCTGGGGTAGGTTGGAGTGGTTGGGTTAATATTTGAGGAAAGGGTGGATTTACTTTAAGGTTGCTTTCTTCTATTTCTTCCTCAACCTCCCTATGTGGAAAGGGAGGTTGGTTGTCTGGGAGAAATCTCCCAGATCTTAGGTTGATCTCCTGGATTTCTATAGCATAAGATGGGTATGATGTTTCTCCATTGTATCCTTGTTGAGCCTGCCTATTGTTTGGGTTTAGATTTGGCTGGGTAGGAATCTGGGGTTGCTTAGGTGGAGCAATGTGCAGGAGTAGTGGTTGGGTAGGTGGTGGAGGAAATACAGCTGGAACATTGTTAAATTTGGGCCTCCACCCCTAAGGTGGGGTATTCCACTAATGTTGTGGCTAAACATAAGGTTGAAATGACTGGTTGGATGGCATGGATTGATACTGGGATGCATAGGACCAAGGAGGGGGTGTAGACCAGGAAGGATGTGCAGGGGGTCCTGAAGAAGGCATAGTTGTGGTTTGGTTGGGGTTGTAATATTCATGGGATGGCCCTTGCATACCCTACTCATATGGTCTAGGCCCAGGAGGTCTCCTTTGATTGATGTAGCAAAGTTGCTCAGTGACCCTTCAGCTCCTTGATATATAGCTTTGAGTCCAGGTAAAGAAGGGCACTTGTCTGTGGAGTGGTTTTCTTCATAAACTGAGCAAATATTAATACAGTTTAATGGACATTCGTTCCTAGGATGCCTCCTAGTGCATCTAGGACAAAAGATGGCCAAGGCTCTCTCTGCTTCCTATTGCTTCCTTTTGATGTTCATGGTGTCCAATTGCAAGGCAAGGGTTTGTATCATGTCACTTTTGAAATATTCCAACATATTTCCAATTTCACCTTTCATGGATAGTTAGAGAATGATGTATTGGCCATAGGTTGAGTACCCTTAACCCTTCTTCCTAGCTGCTCTAGAATGGTTTCTAAAGATAGTCTTAATATCCTCATAGGGTAATTGGTAGACATCTCCTCCTACTATCATATTTAAGGTATCCAGAAGATCTTCCCTTACTCCTCTAAGCAAGACCAGCTTTAGTGACTCAGGGTCAAGTGTGCACTTGGCCATTTTGTAACTAAGCTGGAATCTTTCTTTATAGTCTTCTATGGATTCATCATTGCCTATGGTCATCCTAAAAATCTTTTATTTAATGTCCTTTGACCTATAGTAGTCCCTATATTTGTTGTTAAAAGTCTGTTGCATCTGAGCCCAAGTTGTGATGTTATCTCTAGGTAAGCCCATGAACCAACGCAATGTTGCATCCTTGAGGGTAGATGGTAATAGTTTTAACTTTTTCTCATCATCTTTATAGTCATAGGTTCAGCATATAACAACAAATTCAAATAGGGAAGTGTCAGGGTCCTCTCTGGTCATGCCATGGAAATGAGGTAGAGCACAGGGGCTTATATTCTTCATCTTAGTGTCCCCATTGGTTTCCCTGATGGGGAAGGCACTCTCAATTCTCTCTCTATCTCTCTTGTCATTTTGGTTTCTATCCATTGGTTCAGTAGGAATGGGTTCTTCCTCTTCTTCTTCTTCTTCTGTAGGTTCCTCAAATAGGTAAGTTTGCTCACCTAAAGGGTCTTCCAATTCACTGTCACTGAAGAAGAGAGAAGGTTGCATGTTGGATGCAGTGGGGGAATTTGACAAGAATTTTCCTAAATTGTCCATAATCCTATGAGGCATGAAAGGAAATTTTTTTGGGTTGGTTTTTGTAAGATTTTGTTAAAGCTAGAAAGTATTTGCAGAATGGAAAGGAAAGCAGATAATGACAACTGAAATAATGAAAGAAACTAGATTACTTTTGCATGAATAAACTAATAGAAGAAATTTGAAGACTAGAAGTAGAAGAAAAGAAAGTTTGGAGACTAGAAATAGAAGAAAGCAGTAATTACTTCTACTTAGACACCTCCGCAGCAATGACACCAAAAAGTGATGAGCCTAGGTATTGCAGCAAGAATTTTGCAACTCCAAGGGCTACCAACTTTACTTATCAACCCAGGGTTCGTACAAACTTGGAGGTGATAGTGCTATATGCACAAGTAGAAGTGAAGGTCCTTCCTGTTGTCACTGTTTATCTGGCAAGAGACCCCAGGGGTTCCAAGCCAAAATTCTATAGGTTCAGAAGAAGCTAAATTATTTGATGGAAGGAGAGCAAACCTATTCTAAGAGAGACCTACTCTACTGCGTAATGAAGAAAACAACTCATAATGCTAACTCACACCAAACCCTAGCTAACCAACTAAACAACTATGCTAAGCAGAATTACTAGAAGAACACTAATCTAATGCTAATTATCTAAGTTAGAGAAGTAAAACCATCAAAACTAGACTAAGGGGTAAGAAAAGGAAACTAAGCTAAGTTTGTGTTTAAGAGGAAGAGCAGTCGGAGGATGAAATTGGCGAAATAAGGACATGAGGGAGCAATAGCACATGATAACCGTTGGATCAGTCGAGTGAAAGGCAAATGAACGGCTGAGATCGGATCGCAGGAGGGTACGTATATAGATGGGAAAATAGGGTTAACTAACAGGATGAATTGTGGAGATTATATCACGATGGTTGAATGAATAGATGAATGAACAGGGTTAATCGGAGATGGACGGCTGAGATTATATCGCGGAGGCTAAGCCAAGAGATAGATGGACAGGATTAATTGGAAAATGGACGGCGGAGATTAGATCGCGAGAAAAAGAAACGTGCAGAAATGGTAGTGGGTTTGCGGAGGTGGTAATTTGTATTTCACGTGCCCTCAAAACCATAAGCTTTATTTTGAGATTTCACGTGATTAGCCTTACCGAGTGACACATAACACAAGAAAACCAATTTTCTCACGTGCTCTTGATCGGATAACGGTCATGCAAGTGTCCGCGTGAGACTGTGCGAAAACCGTTGGATCAGGCAAGACTAATCAACGGTGGAGATCGGCCAAGCTAGTTGGTGATCGGGTGGAGCAATAGCTGTCGAATCAAGAGACAGATCGACAGTGGAGATTAAAGTAGGAGAAGAAAACATGCGAGAATGACAGAGTGGGTTTAGAGGGCAGTAAGTTGTTTATCGCGCGCCCTCAAAGCTGTAAGTAGTTTTCTAAAATTTTGCGTGATTATCCTAACTGGGCGACACATAGCACGGAGAAACGACTCTCATCACGTGCCCTCGGGCAAATGAAGATCGGTCAAAAATCCATAGGATATTGTGCGATAGTCGTCAGATCTAGTGAGGTAGATAACGGTGGAGATTTGACCAAGCTAGTTGGCAAGCGAGTGTGCGATAGCCATCGAATCTGATGAGGCAGATGGACGGTGGGGATTTAAAGTGCAAAAACTCAACATTAAAAGTGAATCGGAAGGTGATTGGGAAGGTTTGTTGGTTATCGGACAACAAGGAAGCGATGTAGGAGGAACGTGCTAGAGGTGGTTTCAAATGAAAATGACATAGAAAACTAGTGCGGGTGAACAAATAACTTCATTTAAACAATGAACTCCATAGCCCATGCGAGAACCAGAGACCTGTGTTTTTGGGGCTACTAAAGGGTCCCTTCCTCAAGTCATGGTCCCAAAGGGAGGAGATGAGGCTGAGACACCTGCGCACAACCTGATAGTGATATTTTTCCTCTAAATAACTTGTGAATTAAAAAACACAAATGGAAGTAACTTAAAGCCAATGCAACTACTGAAGCAAATGAACAGAAATAGGAAGCTATTCAAACAAATGAACAGAACCAGAAAGTTGCTTAAACAATTGAATCAGAACTAGAAAACTACTTGAGAAAATTAATAGAAAACCCTGAAACTACTTAAGCAAATAAACAGAATAGAAATCTATGCTAGCATACATGTACATTGAAGAGGAGTCATGGCTGCTTGGGTCAAGCCCTAACCCAAGAGTTTCAGCCCTCGAAGTTAACTTAGAGTTGGCTTAAACATACCTCATTCTTATTATAAAAACCATGGATTATAGAGAAAATTGTCACAAGTCTTTGCAGCTTAGAAATAAAATAGAGTTTTACAATAGAAGTTCGAATCCTACTAAGGTCCTAATCCTCTCTATTTATACATTTGAAGTCTCTAACGACTTCCTTCCCATTAGGGAGGCTTGGCTCCCAACTTAAGATAAATTGTTTTCTATCCCTTTTCCTTGCTTGGCTATCTTTTAGTCTTCAAAGTGATGGTTGTGTGCATTCGGAGCTAATGGTGGAATATTCGAATGGAGGGGTAGTAAATGAGGAGGATTTACCTCCTATAGTTACTTTCCCTTGTCCCGTTCGAGTCTTCACCAAGGTCTTTTCCATAGTTCTTTGTTTTTATCCTTTATACCTGCATTTTTCCTTTCTTTTATCCTTTATTCCTGTATTACATGCACATTAGACCACAAAGCCAAATATCCAACTCTAACTCATTTCATAAAAAAAATATAATCAAAAGTATGAAATAAGTTGTGAGATAGTTGGTTTGACTAAGCTAGGAGACGAATTAAGGCCAATTAAGGCCCATATAATTACTCAATAATGAGGCTCGTCAGCTGCCACATATCCGACTACACTTGACTCAACAAAAGATATCAACCCAAGTTGAAGCTATGGAAATTGCCATGAAGTTGGAAGCTTCGCCAATAGGAGATACTCATGCAGGAGTAAAACAAATGTAGAGTAAACTAGCAAATTTGACCTTGGAATTGCACTATCTCAAGAGAGGTAAAAAATTCAGAACAAAAGTGTGGTGTATAAAGTGTAAAGAAGAATGCCATTCTAAGGAAAAATGCCTTGTCTTCAAAGATTGCTTGGCTAGTGGAGCACCTAATCCATTAAATTCAGGATCAAGCTTGTGGTGTGAGATATGTAGAACTAGAGGCCAACATTTCTCTAATGAGTGCTATTTGTTGCAGAAATATGTGTAGACCCCAAGGAAACTATTTTGTAACTTTTGTAAATCAATAGGACATGATGAGAAAAATTGTTGAAGTTATGACTTGATGATGGAGTGCAGTACTAATGCTTATAGAAGTCAATTTGAAGGATGTGCACATGAGGATCAAGGATAGTAGGCTAGTCAAGGAGGTTTCCAAGGACGAGGATGAGGAGCTGGTCGAGGACGTGGACAATCCTTTGTTATAATTACGGCCAAACAAGTCATTTTGTAAGAGATTGTTAGAGTCCTACTAGAACCTATAAGTATTACAAATATTTTGATCATGTGATAGAATAATGTCCAGTCCTTATGAAGGAGCCAAAAATTTGCACAAAATCTTCAAATGATAACTTATGAGCCAAGGGAGGATGAACCACACATCAACATCATAACAAGGAGTGGAGCTGCGATAGGAGACGATAAAGGAGAAGGTAAGAAGAAAATGGAAGATACATGAGTAAGAAGGGCCGCAGAAAAATCCCCTGGGTTTAGTATTTAGAAGGAAAAATAAATGTTCATGGAGGTGAAGCGAAGCTTCATGGATGTTAGGGCTTCAACATCTAGTGCACAACCAATTTAATGCCAAAGAAGGACTGTGACAAAGTATCTACTCCGACACAAGAATTAGTTCCAAGTATTTTAAAGTCATTCTTACAAACCTGCATGAAGTTGTTGAGGAATCAAAAGGTTGCCGAAGGACTCCAAGAGTTTATAGATTCCTGCGCTTATAAAGTAGTTCCACGAAGCGATCTGCGTGCAGAACAATTTAGTTAGCATAAGAAAAGAACGGTGAAGGAAATGAGACTAACTACGTAGATCGGGGAATATGATATGGATTATGTAATCTTAGACTTAGGATCTGATGCCAATGTGTTACTGAAGCAAATCCGGGAGTTAATGGGAAGACCAAAGTTGCAATGGTCGCCAATCCAGTTGAGGATGACCAACCAACAGAAGATCCTCCCTATGGGAAGGTTACCTGACAATGTAGTAGATATTGAAGGAGTGTGTGCCATTGCAGACTTTGAGGATATTGAAATTGTAGATGATAGACACCCTATCCGGCACTGCTTCTATTGGATTGGGTTTTTGATAATTTGGTGATAATCAAATTGAAGAAGAGACAAATGGTGTTGGAAAAAGACAACCTGAGGGTCATTGTTCCTTTAGACCCATTAGAAGGAGTGCGTTATACAGAGCCTATCCAAGATCAGTACTGCGTCGCAAATGTTGAAAACATTTATCAAGTGATAGATAAGGATGAAGATTGTATTAATCCCACTGTGGAAGGTAAACTAAGTTGGGAACATGACAATTCATGTACTTTAGATTCCAAGAAAGAACTGGAAAATTGGGAGAACATGTTACGTGAAGTATCTACCAGATGATGTGGCAGAATCACAAAATCGCTTCACTGCATAAACTCAAAAGTATGTAATGTGCCTTATTATGATGGAATGGGAGATGTAAGAATTTTTCTTGATGAATATGAAAGAGAAATACTAGAAGAACAACGGTTGCAAGCTTTGGATGTAGTCCTGAGATATACACTTGCTAGATGGTGGGGTACTTATAAAAGGAATATAGGAAGTTAGGAGGAGTATTGAAGGTTGATGTGGATCAAATTCAAGCCAATAGATACAAGAGTTGAAGTAAAGTATGATGGTAAGGTTGACCCCAAGGAGCATATTTATCACTGCACTTTAGTTTGGAAGGAGTTTCCAGAACAAGAGTGGGTACATGGGTTTATCCACACACTAGAAATTATTCCTATGAATTGGTATCTTGAGACAAAATTGTGACATGGAACTGTGAATTGGTCAGATTTTGTTGAAGGGTTCATACTAACATTTATTTTTTTAAATGACTGTCTGTGCATAGATTCATCCCTTAAAAAAGTTAGAGAAAATGTTTTTGAGAACACAAATTCACTAACATGGAAGCAGCCACATTGGACCGTGCAGTTGCGACAAGCACTGGAGTGCTATAATGTGATTGCAGAAGAAGACTATGAGGATCCGCGCAATATTGACATCCAAGAATCGAAACGACATCGCGAATTTTTTGGACTAGAACATTGAATACTCGTTATAGCAAAAGCCCACAAAAATTAAGAAGGTAAATATTGTATTAGAAGAAGAACCAAAATTTGCAACGATTGGAGATTATTGGGATGAAGACAGAGATAGAAACATTACAGAGCTATTGCACGAGTACCAAGATCTCTTCCCTACAAAATTTTCTGAATTGAAGGGCATATTAGGGGACCTAGGAGTTATGAGGATTCCCTTGAAAATTGAAGTGAAGCTAGTAAAGCAAAGGCCCTATAGGTTGAATCTGAAATACAAGGAAAAAGTATAGGAGGAGTTAGATAAAATGATCAAAGTTGGGATCATAAAACCTATCAAAGAGTCTGAATGGGTAAGTCTCATGGTAGTTCAGGAAAAGAATACAAAAGGAGAGATCATAATTTGTGTTAACTTGAGAAGATTAAATGATGAATGTCTACATGACCCCTTCCCTACATCATTAACAGATGAAGTATTGGATAATGTAGGAGGATAGGAGGCCTATTATTTCAAAGATGGCTTTTCAGGCTACCATCAGATTAGAATTGCACTAGAAGATACACATAAGAAAACTTTCCCTATAGAGTAGGGCTCTTGCAAGTACACAGTGATGCCTTTTGGCTTAAAGAATTCTCCTGCCATATTTTTTAGAGTTGTAGTTGCATCCTTCAAAGAATATATATACAATTTTTTGGAAGTTTACTTTGATGACTAAACAATCTTTGGGTTGTTGAAAAAGCATATTGTGAGCTTGAGGTTGATGTCGGATACATGTAAACAACATGAAATATCATTAAATTTGAAGAAATGTATCTTTTGTGTACCATTTGGTACATTGTTGGGCCATGTGGTTTGTAAGCAAGGATTAATGGTGGATCCTGTGAAGATAGCAATTATTACAAACTTGCTAGCACCAAAAACAATGAGACAAATGTGCACGACACTTGGACACACTGGCTATTAAAGAAAGTTTATAAAGGAGTATGCTAAGATAACTGTGCCAAAGGAGAAATTGTTGAAGAATGATGTGCCTTTTCCATTTGGTCTCAAGCCAAGCATCATGTTGTGAATAGTGACTGCAACGGTCACTTCCCAGCCCGCCCGTGCGGCAGTGCAACTGCCCTTGCGCTGTCATGGACCCTGTGACACTTCGCTCCTGCGTGCAGTCCTGACATCGTGGAGCTTCCGGGCATAGTAGTCATAGTCCTGCGCCTCCTTTCAATTGCCTGGAGCGCTAAGACTGTGCTCCCTATGGCTAGTCAGATGGGAAGAGTTCGCCATTTAACTTCGCTACCGGTTACTTTTCCTAGAAAGAGTTCACCTTTTAACTTCATCAACTGCACCGTGCCACCATTTGTGGTTTCCTTAATAGCATATGGTCCCATCCAATGCATTAAACTGATAAAATCTCGGTGGTAGTCCCCAGGTTTTTCAATGTAGTCACGCTCATATTGTTCTATTACCATGGTCTTTTTATCAAGAAAGTCCCTCTTTATTTCTTCCTCAAGCTTCTGGACTTCTACTTCCGTCATGGCACTTTTCTCCCTCAACCAAACTCTTTCATTCATGAGTTCTTGGAGCCTAAGATCACCCTGTTGAATCTCTTCATCAGATCCCAAGCATTCTTCTTCGAGTTCTTCCAACTGGACGATCCCGTCTTCCAAGGCTCCGTGATGCATCATATCCATGGGCACTGCTACACGCGGACCAGGCATGATATACTCCATCAGTATTACAGCGTTCGCTCCATAGGCCAGCATAGAAGGCGTATGTCCTGTCAGTTTCTTACACGTTTTCCTACAAGCCCATAAAACTACTGGTACACGAAGGTCCCAATCACTTCGTTGTGCACTACATACCTTGTTCACTGCTTCGCACACCTCATTAAATGCTTCCGCGTGGACAACCTTCTGCGTGATCGTTCTCTCCACATTCTGTCATTCCAACTTGAGGGTCATTTGCGTATTTGTCCCCCCAACACATGCTTATTGATCGTATCCCCCAATGTGCAGTTCATGTGCATCCGCATGGGTTGTTTTCCATATGCATGTACCCACTTAGACAGATGCATGCACGAACCATCCCATCCATTATATTTATCAACCAATCGCACTTTAAGCTTCCCAAACCGTGTGCGCATCATCCTCCTACATGCGCGCTAGTCTTCAAAGCTTCCTTTGTGCGTACCCCACCACCTCGTAGGCGTAGCACCCAGTACCCAATTCAAGGCCTGGAAATGCTTTTTTTCCGGAACCTCCCTTTTAAATCTATCCAAGAAGGCATCCACCTCACTTAACCCATCATAAGTAGGAATATCTCTCACTTTTGTCGATACGCAGCGTAGTAATCTTATCATCATATTATAGTTCAGTGTGGTTACCTCATGTAATTGGTTCTGCCATCACTCTATCTCCTCATCAGAATCCGGCGTATAGGATCTTTTGCGCTCCCACGAGATTCGTCCATCCGCGATGGGATTTACCCAATCTTTCTCTTGCACTGTTATTTTGTAGATGCATTCAAAATCATCATCACTTTCATAGTCGCACACTGACTCTATATAGCGTGATCCTTCCACAAGTACGTGCAGAGATTTCTTTTCAAAAATCATCTTGTGCTTCTTCAAATTAATCACCCCATTCATGTCAGTGACCCAATAAATTCCTAAGAGCGAAGGGTAGGGATTGTTGTCATCGACAATCTCTATTACTTCAAAGTCACCAAGCATGCTCGATCCCTCAATATCCACAATGATTCCCTGCAATCTCCCCATAGGTATTATCTTCTGTTGGTTCGCCATTCGCAGCTGAATAGGATACCACTGTAGTGTAGGCCCCCCCATGCACTCCCATGTTTGCTTTGGCAGAACGTTCACATCCGATCTTAAATCCAGAATTATTGGTCCATCTCATATTCTCCAATCTGCACGGTTAACTCATTTCTCTTCCCATCCTCGTCTTATGCTTTCTAATCTTCTGGACTACACATGGTTCTCCTGGCGCGGTCCCAATGCATCTGTTAATGAGTTCCTGCAATCCTTTTACAACCTTACTGTCACACAGTAGCATCATGCATGTTTCCAAGAATGTCATAAGCATAGATGGGTCCATTTTTGGCTCCGGTTTATCTTTGCTTCCTGAAGTGGAGGCATCAACGAAGCTCTTCTTAGCTTCCATGAAGGTTTCCTTAGCACACTCCAAATTAAACTCTATTTCTTTCGCTAGAGCTTTGCGAACCCAAGTACTATCTTTGGGTTGTTTGTCTTTATCATCTCCCGTCATGGTTCCACTTCGGAGCACAATGTTCATATTTGGATCTTCCTCGCACAACTCAGACCTCATCATCTGCAGGTTCTGAGTCGGGGGAGGCGGTAGTTCTCCTTTATCGCGTATCCTAGCTATCAGCGTAGGAAAATCCTTTGTCTCATGTTCAAACAAGGTACAATACAGACATGATAGATGCGTTGGGTTTGTACAATCGCAGTGATAATTTCCTGGCCCTCCGCAATTGTAGCATATCAGTTGTCTGTGACCTCTTCCAGGTACTCCTCCACCTCGGCCTCATCCGTGCCCCTAAAATCCGGTTTGTGCCACTCCTACATTTGGGTCTAGAGGCCACGATTCAGCCTTAACTCTGTAGGTGGTAGTTATATCCATCATTGTCTCATAGCTTCTACAAGTGCGCTCATCATTTCCCATTGATCTACAAAAGTTACAGAACAATTGCTATGAATTTTTTGTATACTTCTGTAACAAATGGTAGTTGTCTGTAGCGTGTTTCCCTCCTATTTGACAAATCATGCACCACAAAGCAAGCGTTGTGCTAGGTCCTACTTGTGCCTCAAGTCTTAACGGCATCGGTCCTCCTCCCGTGAGGTAATTTTCGAACACCAGGCAATGGTCATTATCATGACCCTGACCCTTGCATTTTATGCACCACACTTCTTCACGTACTTATGGTTGGGCTGTCCTGTCTTATTTTAGACTCTGCACCTCAAGGCATAAGTTTCTCAACTGCATGTGGATCTGCTGAACTCCTAAGTTAGGATCTTGCATTGGGGTCTCTTGCAGTCTCATCATGATCTCTGAGGCCTCTGCCTGATTCGTTAACTTCTGATGTGATAGCGTGCTCCTTAAATGTGACATTAGTGATGCTACAAACCATTCACGATGTTGTCCATCCATCATATTCATATTATCTTCGTGAATCATACACTTCAACCTCTGATCCAACTCCCAAGGAGTTTCGGTTGGTAGTATTGTGATTTCTTTGAACCCAATTATTAACTATGCTTCAAACCTCGACCTGCTAAATTCCTTATTTAGCGCAATTTGGATATCAACAATTATCACATCTGGATTGTCATTAGAATGCTTAATATACCAGGTCAGTTTGCAGTCTGCAAGGCGCTAACTAGTGTCACTTTCTTTATATTTTCATCTGTAACTCCTTGCGCTTAACATACGGCTCGTATCACGAACCAAAACTAGTCCGAATCTGCATTTCCTACTCCCTTGAACACAGGCAACTTTATTGTGCTTGCCATATTGACTCGCGGTGGTGGCGAAGGTGCTACGGGTGAAGATGGAGGCGAAGGCGATGAAGCTGGTGGCAATGTGGGTGGGGGTGGTATGCGTGGAATCCTTTGCCTTATCAAATGGATCGCACTTCATGGTGAGACCTTCACGGGCTCTTCCTCATTCCCTCGTAGAGGTGAAATCAAAGGGCTATTCTCTAGCCCCTTACTTCTTCGTTTCTGTAGGTTTTTCCGCTTCACGTCGCTCCAACCATCAAAGTAATTGCATAACCCTCTTTTCACACAATAGCATTTTAATCCAAGTATTCAGGGACTTTATGTACTTACCTCGCGGTCCTTTGAGAAAGAGTCGCTCTGCCTCATTGTAGCTAACTAAAGTGTCTATGGTGAACTCAGTGATGAATCCTCCTATAATACAATTGAGCCAGTGATCAATAGCGCACGCGATCTTATCCTCTAATGCTTCCAATCTGCGCACCAACTCTGGGGTCCACACAGTAGGACTGTCGAGCTTCCACCTTCCTTGGCTATCTGCTAGCTTTGCGATCCACTCGTACAGCTTAATAGGGAAAGATGCGAAAAAGATTTCGTTGATCTCTGTGTATAAATAGCAATCTAACCGCTCTTCTTTTGTCAGTCACAGATTCCTGCTCTCCTGCACCGCAAACTCGCAAATTCTCATGTCCAACCAACCTTCAATTTCCTTCTTAGTTGGATTCCAATGATATGACATTAGACATCTCTATGCAGATTTCTGTCCCAGCAACGGAACCATTTGTTGGCTTGAGGGGGCTTGACCCAGGTTCGAAGTTAATTAGCCAAACAAATCCCTACACTACTGGCCCTTTCGGAATCAGCCCGTGAAGTGCGAACTAAATTCTCACCCGAAATAGTATGGGGGGATGCTGGAACCAAGTTTCCGCACCCTTGAGATGTCTGAGGGGTTGATTTAGTCCAACTATGAATACATTCATGAAGGTCACTTCGCACATTGTCCTGACCTGTGAGGCCTTCGCAGTCTGTTATAATCACCTTCACACAACCCTCACCAGGGGCTGAGGTGCTTTCACGCTACTATGGCAGCAATCTACGCTATTTCCCTAAGTTACACCACGGATCTTACTTATCTTCTTATAATTGTTAGTTAACTTCGCGTAAACAGATTCTTTATCCTATATTCACTTAATCAACACAATCATATAAGTTTGCGCATCATATAAACAGTGAAATTGCAATTTATACCCAATACATTCAATGTAGAAAATAGGAAAAAGATACATAGAAATGATATGAAACTTCTCTTTATTACTTCTCTAAAGGTTACAGACTCGCCTCGCCCTGCGCACTCAGCTGCAGGGGTCCGTGCACTCAACTACTAACAATTAGGCCTATACACACTCATCTGCAGAGCCTTCTCCTACTCTACGACCCAAGACTTGACTCTACACTTAGATAACACTCAATTCTCCATCTTCATTCCTCAATTGATTCGGTGATTTACAACTTAGAGACTCGCTCTATTTATACAATCCCATGGTCCGCAGACCATGGGTAGATCTCTAAAGCCGACATTACATTAGAAAAATGAGGGCGGACAACCCTATGACTCATTTACAAGCTAGCTCTGCGCCCTCAAAACGCGGAGTCTTTACATCGGATTTAGTCAAAATATGGGCTTTAAGCCCCAAAACTTCCCTTGGGGGATCCCGCGCCCAACAATAAGTAATTATGAAATGGTATTATATGATAAATTATGATAAATAATTTGATAAGAGAATGGTATGAATGGATGAAATATATGTTAAGAAATGGTAATAATGATGACAATACAGTGGCCCAACAACAGGGAGTCTAATAAATAGTCCCTTTTCATGGAAATTAATTTTGACAACTCTTATGAACATATTGAGTAAATACTTATCAAATACATATTGACTTTCCTTGGATTTGGCCTGTGGTATGTTAATATGATTAATACATTTTTCTCATGTCCTTCAACCTTTGTTTTGGTGTCTAATGTTTTGTCTCTTACATTTATCTCCATAGGTCTATAGGCATGGGTGTCCATTGACCCCTTATCTTTATATATTTATTTTTTATACCCTTTGATATCTATTGAATGCAACCCATTTCTAGGGTCAACTTAAAGGAATTTCTCTACTAGGAGATGATTAGACGGTAAACAACCATTGTGTATGTGACTCTTTTATTTGTGATAGAAAAGAGGGAGTCTATTTTACCTGCTAGGGATTGTTTATCAGTGTGTAGTGAAGCATCATGGGATTCTTTTAGTGACCACAAAATTGACCAATTGTTAGTTGGCCTTAATGATCTACCCACTTAGATTCCATAAGCATGGAATTTTGTTCAGCTCAGTGTAATTGTGAGATATCTTGGTATTCCTTTTGGTGTTGGTGTCTCTCCAATCACTATGTGGGAATGGTGCCTTGAAATAATGCAACATAAATTACTTTTTCTGGCAGTTGAAGGATCTCCCTTTTGCTATCAACCTTACGACTGTAAGCTTCAAGCCTCCCACATTTACTATGTCTCATGTTGGCTCCCTAGTAGGTCCTAGTTTCATCGCTTAGAGTAGATCGTGTGTTAATACTTGGTGTCTAAGTATGACGGGGTTTAGAGTATTCTCCTTGTACTTTGGAATCTTTGTATCATGCCTAAGGATGAAAAATTCCTTGGTCTAATTGATGTTGTGAATTAGAGAATAATCTTGGTTATAAAGTGGTTGGTGAGATGTATAGAGGGTACATATCCTTGGTAGGTTTGATGCAGCACAATAAAAAATAAAAAATAAAAATAAAAAATAAAAATAAAAAAAATCAATCCAATTTGTTGATCAAACAAGGGTCTATTTGGTTTATGTGACATCATCTATGCTCTTCATTATTTATAGACAGATTTTTAATTCTTCAAGTGAATTTAGACAAATTGGAGGATGGTGGTGGGTTGTTTTATCCATAGAGGTTGGAGGGAAGCACTGGGTGGGATTTGGCCAAAAGGGAAATCTAGAGTTGAAAGTTGGAAGGCATTTGTATCTCAGACCTCCCACATGTTTAGGAAAGGAAGCTTAGGAATAAGATTTTCTTTTGTACGGATTTGTAGGATGCTAGTTCTTGTTCTTGGAAAGATAATCATTCAATGGCTTATTACTTTGCTTTATCTTATGAAAATCAACCCACTTTTTTGGAGCTAATTGGGCTTAGCCCACAAGTGTTAGAAAATCAAAAAGACGAAAAGATTTTCTTATCTTGATAATTACTTGTGATGTATTTGTGATTGGAAACCATCATTTTTTATTGTATTCTTTATTTGATTTAGTTTTCATGTTTTATGGTAAGAAATTGATTAATTTAAGTGAATAACTCAACATGGTAATTTTAAATATGATTTATAGCTTCTTATTTTCTTTCTTCTTTTGTTTATTCTTATTTTGCAAGTTCTCTAGTAGTGCGGACTATGATATTTCTCTTTAATCTTTTATTAATCAAATCTAATATTTTTTCATCCTTTCTCTCCCTCCCTTGTCTAATCATGCCTCTTTCTCCTTAAAACTTAAACTTCCTTACACACTTTTATGTGTTTCTCCACCTAATCGTTTATCACCCCCATGTTAGAAAATAATTAACGGAACAATGAGACACATAAAATATTGCGGAAACACAAATATAGAAATGCATAAAACAAGAGAGACACATATATACATGGTTCACCCAATTTGGGCTATGTCCACAGAGAAATAACTAGTCCTTCCTTTTATATTATCTATTAGGATTCCAAGAAACTCTCCTAGGTTGTAGCTTGGAGATGCCTGGTAACATATAAATTCAACTATTGTTGCGAGGTTTAATGGAAGGAATGATGGTTTGGTTCAAGCCAGATAACCACTTCTACCCTGTTTCACTCCAGACATGCATGAACACCCTCAAACTACAAGGCTTTAAACCACCAATGCTCACAATTTAGATATTAGGTGAATATGGAGAATACTAACCACACCAATAGATACACAAGACCATGTGATGGTTGGCTGCAACTAGTACAGAAACCTACAAATCTAATCTATTAATGCAAAGACAGGATGACGGCTCTCCTACATTATAGAGAAAGAAACCTGAGTAACCTATTCAGTGATGCGTTCAACATTCTAACATAGAGATAAGGTGACAGTTATCTAGTGTTAAACATTAAGAGATTAAGAACACTGCACATCAGGCACAAGATTTGAACAGAAGAAAATGGACAGTGAGAAACTAACAGCAAAAGAAGCTTGTATTGCTGAAAATGAAGATGAGACATTGCAAGCAACAAAGTGTCTACAGTCTCCAGAAGTTGAACCTTACATCCAATGCCAACACTAATTACATCTTTCTTCTCGATATTTATAAGTTTACATTACAATGGCACCTGGCCGTTTAGGTATGGAGGGGTCTTAATTGACCACCAACTGCATTTAACTACCTGATGGAGTCTCTGAATGAGGTTGCTTGCTTCACTGTGTAAATCAGATCTGTACAACTGTTATGTTGTCCTTTAGGCGATTGGAATGCTCATAGCAGTGAAGTCCATGACTGATAAGTTCTGTTACAGAGTCGTGCTATGTCCTTTTCTCCCTTTGTCCATGCTTCCTATTTAATGCGATTGTTGGGGATCTCACTGTTATCAGTCAAGCAGAGCTGGTCATCTCCTTCCTTGGGCAACAAAATGGACATAGGACGTAGGGTGCATGGGTAGGTGGACAATTGGGATGAACGAGAGAGATGATTGTCGGATCAGGGAGATGAATGGTGGAGATGGCTCGGTGAAGGCTATCAGCCGAAGTGGGAGCGGGGTGCATTAGGGTTGTTGGATCTTCAGTGGACAGATCAGACGATCATTGGGCAATGGAGCTGCGTGGGTGCTAACAGGTGAGGGTGGTTTACTTGGGCGGTAACGATTTTCATCGCACCGCTTTCGGGCCCTAAGTGTTAATTGCTCGGGGTAGCACGATTCCATAGATCGAACGACACGTAGCAATGGATGAGAGAGAAAAACCGCTCTCATCGCGCGCTATCATTCAATCTGGTTGTCTGTGCAATATGTGCAAAGTTCGTCAGATCTTGGTGGAGATGATCTGATGGTGGAGAATGGTCGAGCAGGTCACATTTATCGGGCGTGATGCGAGCTGTTGGATTGGCGAGGGCTGGTCAACGACAGGGATGCAGCACGATGGGTTACAAGCGCGTGAAGACATATGGTAGGGTTTTACGGGTGCTTTGGGGTTTTGCGCTTGGGGCTAAGGCCAAAGGGGGTTGCTTTGTCAGGTTTAGAAGGTAAATAGGGAAATGGAAATGGAAATGTTGGATAGTAAGCAGGGTAAGAAGAGAAGGGGAAAATGACCCATGTGTTGCCCCTTTGAGGACACAACCAACAAACCAGGCTTCTCTCTATCATTAGAAAGTCAGTGTTGCATAACAGAGCTAACACTGGCTCCTTCCAGGAATGAAATCCTCCCTGTGAGGTTTCAATAACCGTAAACCATTGCCTTTTACATAAGAAACAAGGTCGGAAATATTTCCTAATATTCCATTGGGCATGGAGTCTAATTAGCATGGAAATAAAAACTTTTACAACAACATATTTACAATACCAAGGCTTGAAAGCCTTAGTTGAAATAAAGTTCGAAGAACAGCCCATTGAATGGGCCATCAAAAATATATCTTTCCTTTGATACATTCCTTCTGAGAAAAGAGTCACCATACTGAAAATTGACCCTTTTTTCCTTTCTATGAAAGGTTTCTTTCTCTTGGTCAATGTGCATATTGGCCAATCCACCAAAGACTTGCAGAAGCCTATTGATTCGATCACCTACTTCAAAAACTTTACAGCATTTGATATTATCGGGCATGGATGGTCTATATTTCACCTCGTGTCTATATACATTCAGCCTTGGACGTTTTTCTTGGAAGGTTTTGTACACCTGCTAAATAATAAGGTCTACTTTATACTCTGTTGTGTCATTTGTAACTTGAAAAGTTAATAAAAAAGGTGAATCAATGCATTCTTGTGTGGGGAACACAAGGACTCCACTTGTTCCTCCAGCTTCCTCAGAGCAAGCCCCATCAAAGAACATGTCCCAAAACTATGGGTTTTCTTCCTCTGTGATCTGGCACACTAGTTTTTTATGCTGCATAAAAGCCAACTGAGAAGGCTTGGTAATGTCAGGACCGGGCTTATCCATGACAACCTTGGGCATTGGATTATGGCTGACTCTAGTGTCTAGAAGGAAATTATGAAGGATTTTATCATGAATAGACGGAGGAACATAGGATGACGGGGAGTTGTCTTCACAATTTTCAATCATTGGGCTGAGAATAACAGTTGGTTGGTCATCTTGTAGATTTACATAGTCAGTGGAAGCTTGGATGGTTTTAGGCTCAAGATCCTCAAGGATAGATTTTTGGAAGGACTCATTCTTCACTGGTTCAATCAGGGGCATAGGTATTCCTGAATTCTAGATTTCTGCTTGCAAATTGAAAGAAGAAGGGGACTTGTCAAGGCCTCTTACCTCTATGGCTAGACCTTTGAGGATGATAGGATCAACTACGGGTTGCTTCTGCTTATTGGCTTGATGTTCTACAGGAACATCACCTTTATGAACTGTAGTTTCCTTGACATTATTCATTTTTTACCTCAGATTATATTTGTGTTGATCTGCAGTTTGTATAACAGCCTCACCATCCCATTTTTGGCTGATCTAGTCATTGACTAATGACTTCTCATAAGCAGCTTTGGTTAGAAAAGTGGTGTTTCCTTTGTCTTCCATGCAGTGAATCTCATCCTCTTTGTCAAACTACTCCTCCTCCATGACTACGTTCTGGAAAGGAGTCTTAACCCTTTGTTCTTCACTGGCCTCTTTGCCCCTCTAAATGATCTGCAATTTTTCATTTGCTCTTTTGTATGGATTTGGATTTCTAAGAGTAAATGTATTAGGAAGCCTTGCTTTCCCATAACTCTGCTCAACCTTCAGCTTGGAGATTTCAGTAACCGGTGACTCTATCATTTTAGTCATTTTGTCTATTTTGGGTTTTGAAGATGAAGAAGAAGAGGAAGACTCGCCTCCTTGCCTCCTTCTATCAGCATGTCCTTTGAGTTTCTATGCGGCCATGATATTGGATTCCACCTCCAAGGCTGCATCTTGCATTTCAGATAGAGAAGCACATATTCTCTCTCTTAATAGTAGGCAGAAATCAGAATCAAAGGCATTGGCATAGGTGATTTTGGGAAAGGTGGGGGTAGGCTTCACTTCAGCTGGTATCTCGCTATACATGCAATTGAATCTTTTATTAAAATCAGGCAATGACTCTCCATTTTCCCTTTTCAGGTTGCCAAACTCAGTATGGTAGTATAGCAGGTCTTTCTTATCTCCCCAGTGCCTTAAAAACACATCATTTAATGCTTCAATGTCTGTTATAGGCCTAGGGGTCAGCTCTCTGAACCACTTTCTAGCCTCTCCATCAAGGCTTTGGACAAATACTCTCATCCACACATCATCTTCACTGATATCTAGGTTAGCAGCGTAGCTATAAAAAGACTTAAGGTGTTCTTCAATTGTTACTCCCTCTGTCCGAGTGAACTTAGGCATGTATTTCTGATATTTTCCTGCAGGCATGGCATTCAAAGGAATAGGCAGGACCAGGGGTCCATACCTAGCAACTATGATTCTTTCAATTTTGGTGGGTGCTTGTGGACCTGCCATGACTGGGGTGGATGGAAGGGTGCTAGCATTTTGAATGATAGAAAGCTGAGAAATGAATGACAGGGTTGAAGGAAACTGATGGACTGGAAGGGAGGTTTCCTTTGGGCTGAGATCCAAAGGAGGACCTAAAGAAATGGGAGCTTTATGATTCTCTGAAAATATTTCTTCACTGCTAGTATTAGAGGCTATATTTTCAACATGTAGATGCTCTGTTACAAGCATTTATGGCAGAGATACATAAGATTTTTTAGGCTTACATGATCTTGATGCTCCCTTTTGTGATGTCTTTCTCTGCTTGACAATCTTCTCAGGGTCAGGTATTGAGTCAGCTGGTGATTTCTAAGGATTTCTCTGAGTATGCCTCACAAAATGAGCCAGAACGATGATGTGGAGTCACCAGATAGATGATTACAACCAAAAATGTGTCCAAACTTTGTCTATCATCAAAGTTGGATCTGTGTCGTTCTCCTAGGGAAGTTGAGCTTCAATCTCCTCTCCTAGAAGTGGTGTCAATTATGTTAGGATTCCAAGAAACTCTCCTAGGTTGTAGCTCGAAGATGCCTGGTAACATACAAATTCAACTATTGTTGCGAGGTTTAATGGAAGGAATAATGGTTTGGTTCAAGCCAGATAACCACTTCTACCCTGTTTCACTCCAGATATGCATGAACACCCTCAGACTACAAGGCTTTAGACCACCAATGCTCACAGTTTAGATATTAGGTGAATATGGAGAATACTAACCACACCAACAAATACACAAGACCATGTGATGGTCAGCTGCAACTAGTACAGAAACCTACAAATCTAATCTATTAATGCAAAGACAGGATGACAGCTTTCCTGCATTAGATAGAAAGAAACTTGATTAATGTGCTTAGTAACGCATTCAACATTCTAACACAAAGATAAGGTGACAGTTATCTAGTGTTAAACATTAAGAGATCAAGAACGTTGCACATCAGGCACAAGCTTAGAACAGAAGAAAATGGACAGTGAGCAATTAACAGCAAAAGAAGGTTGTATTGCTAAAAATGAAGATGAGACGTTGCAAGTGACAAAGTGTCTACAGTCTCCATAAGTTGAACCTTACATCCAATGCCAACACTGATTACATCTTTCTTTTGGATATTTATAAGTTTACATTACAATGGCACTTGGTCGTTTAAGTATGGAGGGGTCTTAATTGACCACCAACTGCAGTTAACTGCCTAATGGAGTCTCTGAATGAGGTTGCTTGCTTCACTATGTAAATCTGATCTGTACAACTGTTATGTTGTCCTTTAGGCGGTTGGAATGCTCACAACAGTGAAGTCCATGATTGATAAGTTCTGTTACAGAGTCGTGCTATGTCATTTTCTCCCTTTGGCCGTGCTTTCTATTTAATGCAGTTGTTGGGGATCTGACTATTATCAGTCAAGCAGAGCTAGTCATCTCCTTCCTTAGGCAACAGAATGGACATAGGATGTAGGGTGCATGGGTAGGTGGACAGTTGGGATGAGCAAGAGAGATGACCATCAGATTGGGAAGATGAATGGCGGAGATGGCTCAGTGAAGGCTATCGCCGAAGTGGGAGTGAGGTGCGTTAGGGCCATTGGATCTTCAGTGGACAGATCGGACGATCATCGGGCGATGGAGCTACACGGGTGCTAACAGGTGAGGGTGGTTTACTTGGGCAGTAACAGTTTTCATCACACCACTTTCGAGCGCTAAGTGGTAATTTCTCGAGGCAGTGCAATTCCATAGATCAAACGACACGTAACAACGTATGAGAGAGAACAACTGCTCTCATCACGCGCTATTGTTCGATCTGGTTGTCCATGCGATATGTGCGAAGGACGTCAGATCTTGGTGGAGATGATCTGACGGTGGAGAGTGGTTGAGTGGGTCACCTTTATCGGGCGTGATGCAAGTCGTTGGATTGGTGGGGGCTGATCAACGACGGGGATGCGGCGCGATGGGTTACAAGCACATGAAGACATATGGTAGGGTTTTACGGGTGCTTTGGGGTTTGCGCTTGGGGCTAAGGCCAAAGGGGGTTGCTTTGTCGGGTTTATAAGGTAAATAAGGAAATGGAAATGGTGGAGAGTAAGCGAGGTAAGAAGAGAAGGGGAAAATGACCCATGTGGGGCCCCTTTGAGGACACAACCAACAAACCAGGCTTCTCTCTGTCATTAGAAAGTTATCCAACAAAATTAAGAGATACAACATACATTAGATCCGTTGTAATTTCTTCTTCGCTCTCACACAATCTCCTCTCTCTTTCTCGCTTAGAATAATAATAGCAGTCATAATAAAATTACGTCATATAAACTGAGGGTTTCCTTCTAGGGAAAACAATCCCAAATTAACATAACTTCTACCATAAGATCATCTGCCTAATGAACGGCCCAAATTGACTATGAAATTACAATATTTTACAAGGCAATTTTTCATCTATTTTTAACTTTAGGAGTGTTTCCCCTCAACACCTACCAAGCGGAATCATTAAAAATAGTTTTTTCCCCACCTAGGACCCCCTGACAGCTATCATACGGGAGTGTTTTCACCCGTTTAGGATTTGGGGTCCAATGTGGTTAAGACCTTTGAACTAAGAAGATAATCAGGCTCCACACCCAACACCCCACTCATTCATTCATTTTTGTCATAACTTGGACAAAATGTATTCCTTTAAATTTAAAGTTTCCCTTTGAAACATACTATCATGAAAACCTATTCACAACTTCCAACTTATATAAAGCAATATGGACGACAACTTTGGAAACATATCCTCAACTTCTTTGTTCTTTTCCATGTAATTCATCTCACAAACTTTACCCATGTAATGCTTGATTTTGATGATGTTTGAAAAAAAACTTCATATACTTTTCCTCTCTAATACAATATCTTATTTCCACAAAGTTGTCATGATTCAAAAAGTTTGTTTTGGTTTCTAATGAAAAAGAAACAATTGTTAGGGCCTTTTGAAATGCCTTCTAACCAAAGAAGAGTGGTGTGATTCCTATTCTCATTTTTGGTTCCATTTTGCCTCGTTCCTTTACTATTTTCTAAATCAAATTCTTATTTCTATACACCCTTGTAATTTATCCCACTTTCACATGGATTAGATGGTTCACAATGTTATTTTAAAAAGGTCCTCAATTTGGAACACCTCAATGTCAAGTTTCTCAAGCATTAATCTATAATGTTAGATATCCATATCATATATCTTTTTAATCACAATCTCATATGATTTTCCAACTTCCTATAATTCCAACATTATTCATTCCCTCTTCAATATCATAAACCACCTTAATCTACATATGTACTATAAGGCCATTATGCTCGTACGTGTTCTAACCATGTTTTTATTTATCATGTCGAATGAGTACATTTCAAAATTCCATGCAAAGGGATGAAATGATTTATACAAATCTTTATAACTACAAATTATATCCCAACTCTTAGGGCCATTATAAAGGAAGAAAAACGAATAAGAGGAAAATCTAGTCTTACTTTGTCGATTTTAGTAAAGAATCTTGTATCATCCCTTAATATTCTTTAGTTAAAATATTAAAGGACTTGGGGCTTCCCATACATTATTATTTCCCTTAGGGCCACTCTAAAAAACAATTATGGGTAAGGGAAATTTAATATAGTCTACATTTCTTACATTCACGATAATATTGTTGTTAAAGCAATGTAAAACCATATTAACTCTGGAATATATCATGTGTCAATAGGGATCAAATCCCTTTAAGTGTAAATATTTCTTCAATTTTTTCCAATCTAAAAAAAAAATCACCTCTAGGGAGTTGATCCCTCTATTAGCATGATAGAATCAGAGTTAATATGGATCTATATTGGTTTAACAACAACACACATGCACATATGTGCCATGATATACTTGTCCTTTTTACCATTATATCTTATTCCCACAAATTTATGGTGATCCAAAAAGTTTATTGTTGGTTTCTAACCAAAAAAACATTTCCATTTTCCTCAAAACAAAAATATTATCAATATTTTTAAATTCAATGTGAAGGCCTATCGAAATTCCTTCTAACCCAATAAGAATACGTGTACGACTTTTATTCTCATATTCGATTCCATTATGCCTCGTCCATTTACTATATTCCACAATGAATTCTTATTTCTATACACTCTTATCATGTATCGCACTTTATCTTGGATTAGATGGTTCACAATGCTATTTTCAAATTTAAGGTCCTAAATTTTGAACACCTCAATGTCAAGTTTCTCAAGAATGACTCTATAATGTTAGATATCCATATCATTTATCTTTACAAACACAATCTCATATGATTTCCGCCCTTCTTATAATTTCAACATTATTCATCCCATTTTCAACCCCATTAACCAACTTATTTTTCATAAGTATTAAAAGGCCATTAAGCTCAAAAATGTCTATCCAAGTTGTTATTTATCATGTCAAATGTGTACATTTCAAATGTGAAGATGTCAACAAATTCCAAGCAGTGGGATGCAATGATTTAGAAAGAAAAAAATTGACTACAAAGCATATCCCAACTCTTAAGGCCATTTTAAATGGAAAAAATGAATAAGAGGAAATTCTAGCCTTACCTTATTGGTTTTAGTAAAGCATTCTATGTTGTTTGTAACAACTCCCGCCTCCTTAAATAATCTTGAGTTGTGGGAGCATTACTTGTTTGACCTAATCTCCAAGGTCTATTATGAACATGGGGTTACAACAACCTCTTTTTTCAAAGCATTCAAATCCTAAATATAATGCCATCATTATGTTCGACTCATTAAGATATTTCCAACGATATTAACTTTACCTCAATCCCAAACTCAAGTAAAAATTTATGCCCTTTATAAATTTATCACATTAAAATAGGCCACTTCATCAAGAGGGATCTACGTGGTCATGCCCTACCATGTGGGTTTTACATGGCATGCACATGGAATTCTTGCAACATCATACCAAATATCAGTGAGCGAGTCATTTGTGTTATATTTCACAACCGATGCCTAGTATCCATGTACCCCTATCTTTTTTCCTCCCCATACCACACTGGCTTCAAAACTTATAAATCTTAAAATATATGAAAAATACCAATATCATAGTTTGGGGCCCACCATTTCCATGTTGGATCTGCTTAACATGTTTTGAAGACATGTGGTGTAACTCTGTAGTGACATGTGTCACTCATTTTCAACCATTTTATACCCCATAAAATTCCTTGCTCACTGGTGGGCCCCAGTATTGCAGCAATAATGTTGCAACTCCTGAGACTCCCTTCTTTACTTTTATCAACCCGGTAGTTCGTAACAAACTTGGAAGTGACAGTGCTGTATGCACAAGTACTAGCTCTTGCCGCGGCTGTCACTTGGTTAGTTGGCACAAGTCTGCTAGGAGCTTAAGCCAACTTCTATGATCTCTGAGAAGAAGCTTTTTAACTGATGGATGGAAGCTAACTCAAAGAAGGCTAATCTACTTGCAGAAAGAAACTGGAAAGCTGAAAGGAAGTGCAAACCCTAATTTTACCAGCTAGCCCTACTGATGCAAGAAAGAGGATGAAAGCTACTGAGATAGATGACATTGACTTCTAGGAAGGTAAAATGCATGTGTCTAAGCTACTTCTACGATAACATCTTAAAAAAAAAAAAAAAAAACATCTTTTTGTATTTTTGAGTAAGTTGTCAGAATTATCACGCATGTGCTTTAACTGTTTTTGACTGTGCAGAGGTGAGGTGAGGAATGGGACTAGCGAGGCGCTTACAGGAGGTTGGGAAGGTGAGAAGAGGGCCTAAGGGGTCCCTAGCACCCTTCCAAAGAGTTTCACAGTGTTCGGACATCAAAAAACTGCTTTTGTGAGCTTCTACAAGAAGTTTGCAGGGGTTCTACAGGATGTTCTGTAATTTCTACAGGATGTTCCGACAGGGAATTTTGGAGGGTTGATGGAGGAAGAAAGCTGAAGAAGTGGGTATGGAGGTGAGATAAGGGTGTGAGGAGGTCCGCGACTTGGTGGAGGGACCTGAGGAGTGGTGAGGATGGTTGGATTTGTTCAAGGAGGAGTAGAGCAATGTTGCACAAAAATATGGAAATTAGGCGAAGCGAGAGAATATGGCAAATGTAAGGCAAGAATCCGAGTTAGAGGATGGAGCAAGTGGGATTAATGGATTACGGGTAGACAGAGAGGTATTACAGGTGCTCTGCAAGTTATTTCTCAAACTGAACAAACAATGACTCGGAAAATCAAGGACCTAGCTACTTTAACCTAATCTGACCTAAATAACAGCAAAGAAAATATACAGAAGTATATTTGCAACGAAATCTTGTGAAATAGATATACAAACTAAGCAATCATGAACCTGAGCATATAACCATAACTGGTATCAACTTCTGCAAATGAGAATCTAACACTAATAATTGCATGATGAAGCAAAGACAGTGTTTTTGGTGGCAGCAAGGACACCTTGGTCCCAGCTCATGGTCCCACTGAGGGAGAGGTGAGATCAGAGGTGCTTGATAGCCTTTTTCTGAAAATCTTCTCTGTTATTAACCTATCAAATCAATCTGAACATGAAAATCCTTTTTAATCATCAACAATGATCTAGGTAACCAAGCAAGGTTTTAATCTATTTAACAGAAATTATTTTGCAAAAACGCTAAGAACAAATAACAGTACACAAAGGAAGCCTTGGCACTTTGGTTGGGCCCAACCCCAAGAGCTATAGGCTCCTAAGAAAAATCTCAAACTGGTGCCCAATGAAACTACTTTCCATTACTCAAAAATAACCATGTCACCAAGAAAGTTGTACAGAAGAAGCTACAAAACGAGCTGAAAAACTAACAGCGCTATAGTGAAAAATACAATTATTCAAAAAGTAACCTATGAAGGCTGGAAGCCTTCCTATTTATGCACTACCAGGGTCTCCAACAACCCTCCTTAACTCAAGGGGCTCGACTGCTCAAACTGCCAGTGATAAGTCACTTTACACAAGACTACGGTTGCCCTTAGGAATCCTTTTCGGTGGCCTGCTGAACTCCGAGCTGAGGGTGGAGAATTCTAGGAAGGGGCCATTTAATGCAGGAGATACCCTTCCTACGAATCCTCACCCTTGTTCCTTCATGCTTGGCTGTCATCTGGCTCATAATTGCTTGGCCTTGGCCCAAAATTTGTCCAAAAATCTACAATAACCACGTGTTTTAGCCTTCTTGGTCAAGTGATTATTCTCATTCATTCAACTAACATAAATATACTTTAAAAACATGCATAAACTATGAAAAATGGTGGATTGACGAAGAACAGTTAGGAAAAATGAGCCCAATAAGTTACCCAATTCCGGGGCTCATCATCACCCCCCTGCTAAATGGGTTGCTCATCCTCTAAGCAACTAATCTAGCTCATCATCCTTGATTGCCTTGATCGCCTCTCTCACGTCCCAGGCCTCCGAGGTGATATCTTATTCACGGTCATGAAATCTTGCTTTTCTTTCCATTTCTTCCCACTGCTTGTGTTCCTCCTCTTCTTTGACTCCTTCCAGCAGCCCCAAAAGCAAGGGAGGACTGAACTTTAGGCCAATCCAGTTGGCCTGAAGATTCTGCATGGACTATTTGTAGAGGGGTACTCTTGCCAAGGCCTCCCTCATCCTTGTTTGGGAGTGGTATTCTCTTATTTTTAGGTTGTGGGACAATGTGTTCCACCTCTCTGTGCAAGCATGAACGCATTTATCCCCCAACAGTCTTTCTATGTCCTTGAAATGGGCTATGGCTTGAGCTTGTCATTTAATGTAATCTAGTAGGGCCTGAGAGTCATTGGCCAAGTGCTGGTGGGCAGATATTAATGCTGAGGGATCCTCCGGCTCTGCTCTGATCATTAGTGGTTCCTTTAGTTCCCTGTCCATAACATTTCGGACCTTTGCTGCTCTCTTTTCTTCATGATTTAGCCAAGAGGCCATGCCGATAAGTTTCACATCTCCTACTGCAACGTTGGGGTCCCACAAATTTATGTTGGGAAGGGCCAAGTTGTGTAGGTAGAACTCTGATAATTTGGCCTTGTCCTCTGATGAGTTACTGTCACATAAAGCCATGACTTGATGGTAGTTTTGAAATGGAGTGGTGCCCCTTTGGGCCAAGGTGTTAATCTGGAACTGCAACCATTGATCCTTAAGGTATAAGGCATATGATTTGGTAGGTTGCCTACACTGCATGGCCTCTACTGCCCAGCTGGCCATGCAAGCCAATTGGGCTTCCTTCTTTTGTACCTGTTGCCTTAGAGACTGTATCTCTTGTGCCGCTTGCAATTCTTTCTCCTGTAGCTGTCTAGTTAGTGCCTCAATTTCAGCCTACAGCCCATCTCTTCTCTGTTGTTTATCAGGGGTTTCTTTGTCTATTGTGGGCTTTTCATGTTGCTGCTATTCTCCCAATATGTGGGGCATGTATTCCTTATAGTGTCCCTGTAGTTGTAGCTGCTGTTTTAGCAGCTCATTTTCTTCCTGTAGCTTGGTCCGCTGGCTGCTTTCCACATGCCTTACCATAGCCAATTCCTTTCTTGCCTCCTTGAGTTTTTCTTCTAGGGGACCTATGTCTGCCACACCCTTGGACTTGGCAATCTTCATCCAAGTGTGGGTCCTCACTCTCTCTTCTTCTAGTACAAAGAAAAGTGGCACCGCGAATTTTTGGGGAATTATCTTTTCGGCCTCTAACAGGTTATAGTAAGAGCCCAAGCTAGGCTAGGGGCTTGGTTCCAAAATGTTCTTAGCCTTTTCTTCCTCCTATGATGATTTAGCTGCCTTTTCTTCCAATTCCTCGGTCTCCTTTAGCTTAGCCAGTGTTTCTTGTAGAGATGTCTTTGTGTCCATCATTTTAATCCTTTCTCTCCAGGTGGACGTTTTCGGGCTTCCTCCTTCAAAGGTGATGGATGCCTTTTAAGGAGACTTTTTCTTTTGTTTAGATGTGGTGTCCTCAATCGTAATTGGCTCCTTTGACTGTGGTTGGGGTCTGCCAGCTTTGATCCGCGTGCTCCTTCTTGCCTTAAAGTACATGGAAGGCTCCCTTTTTCGCTTCCCTTTTTGTTTTGGAGATGTGCTTAAGGTAGCCAGCACAGCTGTTGCCTCCCTGGCCAAAATCTTAGGTGATTCCTCCTCTTGCTATTATGTTTTCATGCTTCCTGTAGAAAGTCTTGTGTCAACTTTTTTCATGCTTCCTGTAGAAAGTCTCGTGTCAACTGTTTCGGTCTATTTGGCTGGATGTGTCTTTCCTTTTAATTTCTGTGTGGTTGCCTTGGCTGTGCCCTCCTTTATTTGGACTTTTTCAATCCTCTCTGCTCTACTCTGTAAGCATTTTTCCCTAGGTGTTTGTGCCGTTGTTCCTCCCACTGTTTTGGGCTCAGCAATTTGGCCCTTTCCCTATTCCTCTTTCTGTCCTTTTTGTGTTTGTTTGCCCTGTGTTTCTTTACCACTGGCTTTCTCTCATGCTTCAGTGTGTTCCCCTTCTTCACTGATGGATGAGGTGATCTCCTCGGCCAGAATTCGAATATCGTCATCTCTGGACATGTTTCGGAAAATCTCCCAAGAGAGGGGGACAGTGTAGGTGTGGACGGCATCTTCCACTAAAAGTTTGATGAGCCCATGATGGGCTAACTGATCCGTTGTCCCTTCCTTCAATTTTGTGCCACATTATATTAATGATTGCAGAAGAAAATAGGGGATGCTCAACTTATTTTCTGGAGGTAAACCCATTCCATGTCTTAGTTCACTCATCAACCTAAAATGATAGTCGTAGACAATGCTAAACCTCCCTTCACAGGTAATGTATTTCATGATTTGGAAACTGACTTCGCTCCAAAGAAGATGTAAGCTGGCTCTCCGGACCCCGTTCTTGTCTTCTGCAGGATGTTCCTCAGGCAAAAAGAATGCTTTCTTGGCTACTTAGCCCAATGAACTCTCCTCTTTGCTCCAAGGTATCCCTAATGGCAGACCAGTAACTCGACTAATGAGCTCAGGGTAAGCTCTAGGGTCAACCCTTTGGAATTCATTATGGCCTGTGTCTTTGATTTAGGTTGCGGGGAAATTAAAAATTCCTCTGTTGTCTCATTGTCATGACCCTGAATTTTGTCACAAAAGGGCATCCAATTGGCACGGGTGAAGAGGTTCACCACCTTTGGATGCTCATGCAACTTACTAGGATCTGAGGGTTCTTCCTGATAAACCCCCCTGGCATGGTGAGAGTGCTCTGTTTTATGCTCTGATCGGAAAAGGGAATGTTGTTTATGGTTTCCTCCTTTTAACTTCAAGAAGGGATCTCTCGGGTGTTTAAATTTTAATTTGCACCAATTCCCTAGTTTTAAGGTTGTTGCTACCCAAAACTCGGTTGTCTGTTTATGAAATGAAAAATTGGGTTTCCACGGACAGATTACAGAGCTCAATTTTCATCCCCATAATACATACAACCATGTAAATTCAAATTCTTCATACATAGGCTAGCCCTCACAGTTGCGTATCTTTCCTACAGGAGAAAAAATTTTAATAGGAATCGTGGAGGAGAATTTTGACGCAGAACTGACTGAGAAATTCCATGCAACACACAGGAAAACTGCTATTTCCAACTCACAGGCAGACTTGTCTCTGATTCTCCAATTCAAGACAGTTCAATTCACCACCTTTTCGAAACATACCATGCATGGAGGAGTGTTTTCGAGCCTACCTCTCTCGGAACTCCAAATTCGACGAAGAAAAGTCCAGGCTTCCTTGCTCCAGAAAACTGTGTTGTACTTCCTGTAGAGCTTCTTCATGTAGAACTCTTACCGGCTTCTATAGGATGTCACTGCGCCTCTGAACGAGCCCGGTACGCGGGAGATTTTTTAAATAGGCCAAAAAGCTCGGTGGAGGACGATGGGTTCACAAATTTTGGAAGCAGAGGACGCGTACTTCGACCGAGGACGTTGCAAGTGCAAATGAACAGCGGGTGGTGAGAGTCTTTAGCCGAGCATTTTTGAACTGCGGCGTAATTCGTGGCGAGGGGATGAGGTGGCCGGACCAAACTGTTGATCCAACGTCATAGCCATCATTTCTCTACGTGTCCCTGACCACCATCACCTCTCCTCTGTCATTAACCGCCGCCACCACTGCCAGTCCTGACGATTTTCCCAGACTGGACACTCCACATGTGTCGGTTGCACGTCTCGTCGGCAATTTAGAACACAACTGAGCTTGTTCGGATCCCACGAAGCTATGTAACTGGTTGAGGGTGGCTAGTTGACTGGCCACCAATCCCGTTCAATCCAAACCATTTTCACAGACATGCAGTTTTCCAAATATAGTTTATGCAATTGACGAATGAGTTTAGACACTTACCTGCGTGGCCGTGGACGCGTTATGCAAACTTTGGGTCTTGGAACCACTGCTTCGCTTGTTGCTGCCTTGTGCACGGGTGTTAGAGCCAATTCCTTCATTTGTTGATGTTGTATGCACGTGATTTGGAACCCGATCCTTCGGTTGTCAACGCTGCATGCATAGGTTCTGTTTGGTTTCGGCTATCGAGGATGTTTTCACGTCTAAGAAGAGCCTTTTGCATGTTCCCTTTGTTGGTTTCGGCTGTTCCTGGCTCCAGAGTATGTCTTCCAGAGGGATCAGCTGCTACAGGGTTCCTGTAGGATGTCCTGTAGCTGCTTCTCCTCCTGGGATGCAGGCTAAACGAGCAGGGCTATATTGCTAACGAGGGCAGGATTCGTTGATGAAGAGTCTAGATGGAGCTTGGACAGGTAGGGTGTGCGAGACTTTGTTGCTTGACTTGTCAGTTAAAAATTCTTGCTGTCAATCTGAGGAAAACAGGGTTTCTTGTATGACTATGCAAGAACACATAACCAGGTGGGCGACGGAGGTGTAAAGAGATGGAACAGGGTGCCATATGGTGATGGGTGGAAACAGGGGTGGGTACAGGCCTAACAAATAGATTCCAACCTTCAGATTCCCCTCCAAAATCGAATTTGGCTCGCCCGAAGGTTCTACAGGATGTTTCCTGTAGAAATATAGAACTTCCTGTAGAAAGCCCAAAACTTCCTATAGAAGGTGGAATCTCGACCTGAATGTGATCAAATCATAGGAAATGCGAGTGGTCATGGAGGGAGTGTTTGTAGGGATGTCCTGTAGCCTAGTACGGACCCTATCCTTGTTTTGCGCGACCCTCCTTATCTGCAATGTATTCCCTGCAACCCGCAATTATTTCACAAAGATTAGGCCTGTTTTTTCTTTTCTTTCTTTCTTTCTTTCTTTCTTTTTTTTTTTGAGAGAGAGACAGTTGGGGCGCCTCCATGAGGTTTTCACCCTCATTGTTTGCCCTGGGCGCCTCGAAGAGGTTTTCACCCAAGGATATTTTTATTCCACTTTTTATTTTTTTTCGAGAGACAGCTGGGGCGCCTCCATGAGGTTTTCACCCTTGTTGTCTGCCCTGAGCGCCTCGAAAAGGTTTTCACCCAAGGATATTTTTAGTCCTCCTTTTTTTTTTTTTTTTTTTTTTTT
>APFE030611362.1:332744-431628 GCA_000404065.3 Pinus taeda | reverse complement strand
CTTTTTTTTTTTTTTTTTTTTTTTTAATGATCAAGGTGTGGGTGGAATAGAGACAAGGCCCTACTCCACTACCAGCACTGATTTGTTCAAAGTTTCAATGAACTCCTGCCTCGAAAGGGGTTTCCTGTAGATTTTCAATCGATGCCCATTGACAAGCATGGAGATGGCTTCTTCATCAATGGTCTTGATAAGGATTGAACCATTGTCGTTGCATTTCTCCATTGTATATGGTCCTAACCACCTTGTCCTCAGTTTCCCTTTGAAATCCTTGTATCTTGAGTTATACAGCAGCGCCCAATCTCCTGGCTGGAATTGCTTTTCATTAAGGTGTCGGTCATGCCATATCTTTCTTTGGAGTTGAACCACTTCTGAGTGGAGGAGGGCCTACATCCTCTGTTCATCTAATCCATTCAGCTGCAGTAATTTTTCCCGATGCGCATGGCTGAGATCTAAGTCCAGCTGAGCTACCACACTCAATGTGTTGTACTCGAATTCTATGGACAGCAAAGCTTTCTTCCCGTAGACCAGCTCATAAGGTGTGAAACCTATTGTAGTTTTCCAAGTGGTGTTGTAGGCCCAAGTGGCCTCAACCAGGTGATCTACTCAATCCTTTCTATTGCTGCTCACCACCTTAGTCAAAATCTCTTCCAACGCTCTATTAGTGACTTCCACCTACCCATTTGGTTGTGGGTGATACAGGGTGGAAGTTCTGTGCTTGATCTTGTGATGAGTGAGCAGGTCTTCAATCAAGTTAGAGGTGAACTGGCTTCCTTGATCGGTGACTAACTATCTTGGGTAGCCAAACTTGTAGAAGATATTTTCCCTTAAAAACTCAGCCAATTTTTCTTCTGTCGCTGCCTTGATTGCCTTTGTTTCTGCCCACTTTGTCAGGTAGTCGATGCACACAATGATGTAATACCTTTGCTTTGAAGGAGGGTTGATAGGACCCACAAAATCCATGCCCCACTTCTCAAATGGATGAAGGTCACTTGAGGTTGGAGGGGCATTTCATCCCTTGTAGTCAGTTTCCCTATCCTCTAACATCGATCACACTAGCTGATGTATCCTCTGACATCTTGATGAAGAGTAGGCCAATAGTAGCCTACCTGTAGAATTTTTAAGGCAGTCCTTTTTGCTGCAAAGTGGCCTCCACAGGGCCCATCGTGACATGTTAGGAGGATGTCAAAGACTTCGTCCTGCCAAACACAACGCCTCAAGATTTGATCTGGGCCAAGTTTAAACAGGTTGCTCCCGATCCAAGTGAATGGGGCACTCTTCCTCACAATTCTGCTCTTTTCCTTTGAGGATAGATGCGGAGGGAACTGTGCTGAGACCAAGTAGTTTGCTATATCAGCAAACCATGGAGAGAGTACTGAGATAGCTAATAGGTGTTCATCTGGCATCTGGTCATCCACTGTCCCTTCCTCACCTGCAGGCAAATCTAATCTAGACAGGAAGTCAACAACAACATTTTCCTTACCTAGCTTGTCGACAATAGTCAAATCAAATTGTTGCAAAAAAAGTAACCATCTAATGATACAAGCATTTACATCAAGCTTATTCATTAAATATCTAATTGCAGCATGATCAGTGTGTACGAATGTTTGATAACCAATGATGTAGTGTCTGAACTTGTTTAGGAAATGGACTACAACCAGGAATTCTTTTTTGGTTACAGTATAGTTCATCTCTGCCTTGGACAGGTTTTTGCTAACAAAGTATATGGCATATGGTAGTTTCTACTCAACTTGTCCAAAGGCTGCTCCTATGGCTTTGTTCGAGGCATCAGCGTGGATGTGGAAAGGTAGGGCCCAGTTTGGATCTCTCAACATTGGGGCAGACACCAGTTTATCTTTCAACTCATCCAGAGCCCCTTGACAGTCGTCGGTCCATTTAAACTCAACATCTTTCCCTAAGAGGCCAAACAATGGCGAGGCTAGCTTACTGAAATATTTAATGAATCTTCTATAATATCCTGCTAAGCCTAGAAAACTCTGAACATCTCTTACCTTTTGAGGAGGTGGAACCTTTTGGATGATAGCAATTTTGTTAGGATCCACCTGTAATCCTTGCTGAGAAATAGTATGACCTAGCACAGTCCCTTCAGTCATCGGGAATTCACTTTTTTCGGAATTGAGGGACAGGTTCATCTCAATACACTTGGTTAAAACTTTTCCCAGGTTAGTCAATGCTTCTTGGAAGTTGGACCCATAAGGAGTAAAGTCATCCATATAAATTTCCACCGAATCGTGAACCAGTTCAGCAAATATGCTCAATACTGCTCTCTGGAAAGTGGCAGGAGTGTTGCATAGCCCAAAGGGAAGGACCTGGTAGGCAAAGACACCCCATGGACAAGTGAAGGTGGTCTTATCTTGGTCTTCCGAGCTGATTTGGATCTGATTATAACCGCTGACCCCATCTAGGAATGAGAAGAAATTCTTCCCTGCCAGTGCATCCAACACTTGATCTATGAAAGGCAAAGGGAAATGGTCCTTCTTTGTGGCTTTGTTAAGTTCTCGGTAAGCTACATAGATTCTCCACTTCCCATTTTTCTTGGGCACAAGCACCAGAGGTGAGACCCACTCACTGTCAGAGATGGGGTAGATGAATCCTGCATCCAACAACTTTTGCAATTCTTCTTTGACAATGTCTTTAAGGGCTGGATTCATTCTCCTCTGAGGCTACCTGACTAGTATACAATCCTCTTTAATGTAAATGTGATGGGTACAAACCGAAGGGTGGACTCCTTTCATCTCCTTATAGCTCCAAGCGAAAGCATCCAAATGATTGTTCAATAAGCTACACAGCTCCTTCTCCTAGGAGGGAGATAGGGATGAGCTGATATTTAAGGTTCTTCCGGGGCCAAATTCCACATTCTTAAATTTGGGAGAGGTCGGATCAGCCACACAGAGGTCCACTAAAGCACTGGCTTGGGTACATTCCACCAACTCCTCTAATGACAATGCACCGAGAGGTGGGTTTTGAATCAAATTCTCAATCAAATAATCCTCGGTTTGAGGGCTTCCCCTGGTGGCTTCTACTGTGCACAATGGTGCAGAGTAGACCTCATCCTCATCTCCCTCTCCCAACCAGAGTGGTAAGTCATGTTCTAGCAGAGGTTGGGCAGGAGGGTATAGAACTAGCTGCTTGGTCATAGGACCATTCTTGATGGTCATGCTCCCAGCTCGACAACTGATGTAAGCATTCGCAGTAGCTAACCAAGGCCTTCCCAAAATGAGGGGGTATCCAGTGAGTTTTGCCTTTGGCTGAAGGGCCAAGAAGTCCGCAGGGTACTCCCAAGAGTCAACAGAGACTAGGACATCTTCCACAATCCCTTCGGGAGTCACAGTGGAGCGGTCTGCTAACTGCAGTACTGTCGAGGTCTTTCTTAAGGAACTCTGACAGTTTGATTTTAGCATAGTGTCCTTAGTCATCACATTAATGCAGCCCCTAGATCAATCAAGGTGTGGGGGATATGGGCCATTGATGTGGACATCAACTACAGGACTCCCAGGGTCCAAATATTTTGGACAAATTACTTGCCCCAACATTAGATTGGACAGTTGTCCTATGACATTGATAGTCGGGGCATATCTCTTGCACCTGCCTGGGTGCTTGAAACACTTCTCCTTGATCAATTTGTTGTATATTGGTACATATTTTATGACCTGGAGAAGTGGTATTTTCACACACAACTGCTTAAGTTCTCCCAGAATTTTAGTCTCCTCTGGGTTTGGTTGTGTGGTTACAGTTAGTCGCTCAGGAAAGGGTGGAATGGCTTTGGGTTCACTTTCCTATTTTTCTTCCTCATCCTCCGGGGGAGGAGGTTGGTGGCCTGGAAGGACCTTCCCAGATCGCAGGTTGATATCCTAGATCTCCACAGCATAGGTAGGGCATGTTGTCTCCCTAGTGTATACCTGTTGGGCCTATCTGTTGTTGGGTTTCGGGTTCAGTTGAGTAGGCATCTGGAGTTGTCTTGGAGGAGCAGGAGGTAATGATTGTGGTTGAGCAGGTGGTGGAGGCAGAATGGCGGGAAGAGAGTTGTATTGGGGCCTCCACCCCAGCTGAGGTGCATTCCACTAAGGTTGTGGCTGGACATGTGAGTGAAATGAATGAGCAGTAGGTTGAGTATGGTATTGAGATGGATAAGACCACGGAGGAGGTGCGGACCAGGAAGTATGAGCAGGGGGACCCCAAGAAGGTATATGAGCGGATTGGTTGGGGCTATAATAATCTTGGGATGTCCCTTGCATCCCCTGCTGGTAAGGTCTGGTCCCATGCGGCCTCCTTTAGTTGAGGAAGTAGAGTGGTTCAGTGGCTGCCTCAGTCCCTTGGTACATGTCTTTAAATCCGGGTAAGGTTGGGCATTGGTTTGTGGGGTGGTCTTCCTCACAAACAAAACATACATCTACTGAGTGCAATGGACACTTGTTCTTAGGGTGCTTCCTCGTACATCTGGGACAGCAAATGGCCAAGGCCCTCTCAGCTTCCTCTTTCTATTGTTGGATTTGGAAAGTATCAAGTTGTATGGCAATGGTCTGTCTCATTTCACTTTTGAGGTCTTCCATCTGATTAGAAAACTCATGCTTGGAGAAGGTGGCACTAGCTAAAAGTGGATTCCCCCTACCTCTTTTCCGGGCTGCCCTAGAATGGTTTCTAAACACAGTCTTTATGTCCTCATAAGTTAGTTGATAGATGTCTCCTCCAACTAGCAAATGGAGGGTATCTAGAAGGTCTTTAGGGACTCCTCGGAGCAGAACCAGCTTCAGAGATTCAAGGTCAAGCATGCACCTGGCCCGTTTATAGCTAAGTTGGAACCTTTCCTCGTAGTCTTATAAAGACTCATCACTTCCCATGGTCATCTGAAAGATCTCTCCCTTTGTTTCCATTGACCTACAGTAGTCCTGGTATTTGTTGTTAAAGGCTTGCTGCATCTGAGCCCAAGTTGTGATACTGTTTCCAGGTAACCCCATGAACCAGCGTAGCGTTGCATCCTTGAGGGTAGAAGGAAAGAGTTTCAACTTTTGCTTGTCCTCGGCATAGTCATAAGTTCGACAAAGGACAACAAACTCAAACAGGAAGGTATCAGGGTCTTCAGTGGTCAACCCATGGAAGTGAGGTAAGGCTAAGGGACTTATGTTCTTCATTTTCAGGTCCCCATTGGTCTCTCGGATGGGAAAGGCGCCTTCTATTCTCTCCTCATCTCCTATACCATTTATGTGTTTAGCTATGGTCTCAAGAGGAATGTTCTCTCTCTTCTTCTGTTATAGGATCTTCATATATCTCTGGAGGTTCACCTATAGGTTCTTTTGTATCACTGCCACCAAAGAAGAGAGAAGGGTGACTCAGTGATGTGGTGGGGGTGTTGGGTAAGAATTTTTCGGTATTGTCTCTATTCCTACGAGGCATGAAATGAAAGATTTTTGGTTGCTTTTATTTTATCGTTGTTTGTACCTGCAAAACTAAAATAGATTGAACTGCAACTAACTAAAATCTATCTTGCTGAAAGGAAATTGCAGGAATGAAATGCTAAGCTGCACTTGCAGAATTGAAATTGCGGAATTGAAATGTTAATCTACGCTTGCAGAATTGAAATGCTTATCTACGCTTGCAGAATTGAAATGCTAGGCTAGGAAAGCAGGAAATTTATAGTCTACTTTTGCGGAAATGAAATTGCATAATGGAAATGAAATAAACTACTTAGCAGAAGGTTGTAGTAGAAAATAGAAGAAAAGCAGCAATCACAAATACTCTGAAGCTTCCCCGGCAACGGCGCCAAAAATATGGTGGGCCCCAGTATTGCAGCAATAATGTTGCAACTCCCGAGACTCCCTTCTTTACTTTTATCAACCCGGTAGTTCGTAACAAACTTGGAAGAGACAGTGTTGTATGCACAAGTACTAGCTCTTGCCACGGCTGTCACTTGGTCAGCTGACACAAGTCTGCTAGGAGCTTAAACCAACTTCTATGAGCTCTGAGAAGAAGCTTTTTAACTGATGGATGGAAGCTAACTTAAAGGAGGCTAATCTACTTGCAGAAAGAAACTAGAAAGCCGAAAGAAAGTGCAAACCCTAATTTTACCAGCTATCCCTACTGATGCAAGAAAGAGGATGAAAGCTACTGAAACAGATGCCATTGACTTCTAGGAAGGTAAAATGCATGTGTCTAAGCTACTTCTATAGTGACATCTGAAAAAAATAAAATAAAATAAATAAAATAAAATAAATAAATAAAATAAAATAAAATAAAAAATAAATAAATAAATAATAAAAAATAAATAAAAAATAAAAATAAAAAACAACATATTTTTGTATTTTTGAGTAAGTTGTCAGAATTATCACGCATGTGCTTTAATTGTTTTTTACTGTGCAGAGGCGAGGTGAGAAATGGGACTGGCGATGCGCTTCCAGGAGTTTGGGAAGGTGAGAAGAGGGCCTAAGGGGTCCCTAGCACCCTTCCAGAGAGTTTCACAGTGTTCGGATATCAAAAAACCACTTTCATGAGCTTCTACAGGAAGTCTGCAGGAGTTCTACAAGATGTTCTGTAATTTCTACAGGATGTTCCGACGGGGAATTTTGGAGGGTTGATGGAGAAAGAAAGGTGAAGAAGTGGGTATGGAGGTGAGATAAAGGTGTGAGTAGGTCCAGGACTTGGTGGAGGGAGCTGAGAAGTGGTGAGGATGGTTGGATTTGTTCAAGGAGGAGTAGAGCAATGTTGCACAAAAATATGGAAATTAGGGCGAAGCGAGAGAATGTGGCAAATGTAAGGCAAGAATCCGAGTTAGAGGATGGAGCAGGTGGGATTGATGGAGTACAGGTAGATAGAGAGGTATTACAGGTGCTCTGCAAGTTATTTCTCAAACTGAACAAACAAAGACTCAGAAAATCAAGGACCTAGCTACTTTAACCTAATCTGACCTAAATAACAGCAAATAAAATGAACAGAAGTTTATTTGCAACAAAATTTTGTGAAATAGCTATGCAAACTAAGAAATTATGAACCTGAGCATGTAACCACAACTGGTATCAACTTCTGCAAATGAAAATCTAACACTAATAATTGCATGATGAAGCAAAGACAGTGTTTTTGGTGGCAGCAAGGCCACCTTGGTCCCAGCTCATGGTCCCACTGAGGGAGAGATGAGATCAAAGGTGCTTGATAGCATTTTTCTAAAGATTTTCTCTATTATTAACCTATCAAATCAATCTAAACATGAAAAGCCATTTTAATCATCAACAATGATCTAGGTAACCAAGCAAGATTTTAATCTATTTAACAGAAATTATTTTGCAAAAACGCTAAGAACAAATAACAGTACACAAAGGAAGCCTTGGCACTTGGGTTGGGCCCAACCCCAAGAGCTACAGGCTCCTAAGAAAAAGCTCAGAACTGGTGCCCAATGAAACTGCTTTCCATTACTCAAAAATAACCATGTCACCAAGAAAGTTGTACAGCAGAAGCTACAAAATGAGCTGAAAAACTAACAGCACTATAGTGAAAAATACAATTGTTCAAAAAGTAACCTATGAAGGCTGGAAGCCTTCATATTTATGCACTACGAGGGTCTCCAATAACCCTCCTTAACTCAAGGGGCTTGGTTTCTCAAACTGCCAGTGATCAGTCACTTTACACAAGACTGCTCGGCTGCCCTTGGGAATCCTTTTCGGTGGCCTGCTGAACTCCGAGTTGAGGGTGGAGAATTCGAGGAAGGGGCCATTTAATGCAGGAGACACCCTTCCTATGAATCCTCACCCTTGTTCCTTCATGCTTGGCTGTCATCTGGCTCATAATTGCTTGGCCTTGGCCCAAAATTTGTCCAAAAATCTGCAATAACCACGTGTTAGCCTTCTTGGTCAAGTGACTATTCTCATTCGTTCAACTAACATAAATATACTCAAAAAACATGCATAAACTATGAAAAATGGTGGATTGACGCAAAACAGTTAGGCAAAATGAGCCCAATAAGTTACCCAATTCCGGGGCTCATCACTCACATGACATGTGTCATCCACGTGGACCATCCACATCATCATGTCATGTTGTACTACCACGTCAGACACATCAACCACCTTTCATCCATGCGTACTTTCCACATCATACCAAGTCCATGCTTATGTGTGATTAAATTGTGCTAATCCTATATCGGTATGATTAATTGGAACTAACCTTGATTAATTAAGGATTTAAGTTTTGTTTAGTGACCATGATTAAGTTTCGTTAAGCTCACGGTAAATCAGTATTTTCCTGCTATAATGTTTTTCAAGCCTTTTCAAAAATTATGTACTAGACCACACTATGGGAAAGTTCTATCATTCCATACCATGATGGGCATCACTAGACCATACTCAATATATGTATCAAACTTTGGTTCATCTCACACTCATCACTAGGCATGGATTGAGTCATCCCTCCCAAATGGATAATATAATAGTGGTAGGGACTTCAACATGGTTGAATGGGAGAGGGATTGTGGAGCAGTTGGTTCAATAATTAGTGGTTTCAAGATGAAAGCATGGTCTAAATACAAGGTTTCTCTTCAATATTTGTATGCCACTTAGGGAAAGAAAACGGTTAGACTATGTTGAATGCTTGGTTTGGTCCAACTTCAAACAAGGCTCTAGTAAGGTTCAAGCTAGTCCAAATCATATTTATGGCCTATAGGATGACATCTCCTTTTCCATCAATATTTATCCACCATATGACATATTGATTTCAGGTACTAGGTCAAATCACTTGCCCATTATGACCTCCATATTACTCCAAGCCTTCATCTTGGTTCAACTAAATGTTTTTCATTTGACATATGCAGGGTTTTGTGGTCTTGTCCATAGTGTTTGGAACCTTGTTTCATGGCATAAGAGAAACAAAAGTTGGTTGTTATTATGGAGGAACCTACTCGTTGCACTATGAATTTTATGAGGAAGTGGAGCTACATGATCACATGTAAGTGCATGAGAGAGAAGTTAGACAATAAATAGATAAGGTGCATACCCATTTGGAGGAATATCTAAATAATGTTTCTCTTTAGGAGGATGTAGCCCAAGGTGAGATGGTGGTGCAAAAGGAGGACAAGTATATTTCCAATTGCGTATGGGTACATGTGCAAGTACAAGTGATTTACGTGGGTGATGGGGGATCCAATTTCTTCTTCAATTTATTGACGAAGAAGGTGTTAGAAAGTAAATCCATGCTCTTTTCCAAGTTGATGGATCATTTGAGGAGAACCCAACCAAGATCCAAGCTATTCTTAGTGAGCATTTTTAGAATTATTTTCGTCTTATCCTCAGTCAAATATAGTGGTGGTTGCTAGGGATGCTTGCTATAGAGTGGTTCATTGTAAAGCATCGATTGGAAACACATATATATTAGATAGGGATCTCTAGAAGGAAGATTATTCACTACTCTCTCTTCAATGTAGAATGGGGAATCTTAGCCCCAAGGGTTAGCTCAACTAGTCAATAAGTCCCTTTCCGTTCGGGAGGTCACAAGGTCAATTCTCCTCGAAGCCCTTGGGGTTAGGCCTAGCTATTGGCCACGAGGCTTGATACCTTTGATCAAGCTCAGATATTTCTGTGGATTTAGAGGCCACCCAGTGACCGCGGGTGTCCATGAACCACCAGGGAAAAAAAATGTAGAATGCGAAATCCTTGATTATTAATGGTCTTCCTTACAATTTATATAAGATGATGTGAGAAATAGTTGGGAATAACTTTTGTCATCTATCTCATGAGTTCATTTCTTCAGGGAGACTTAGGGAATCATTTAATCAATGTTTGATCAAGCTTATTCCAAAGTATATTTCTAAAGACTCTATTGGTGTGTGGCATCCAATAAATTTATTGAGCATTGCTTATAAAATTATGGCCAAGGCATTAGCTATGAGAATTTGGGATGTGTCCAAGAAAATTGTTCACAGTGAGCAAGTAAGATTTGTTGAAGGGAAATTTATTTTGGATACAACTTTATTAACTTAGGGGGTGATGGAGTGGGCTAGGAAGTCCAGTAAAAAGTCCCTTTTCATGGAAATTATTTTTTACAAAGCTTATGATCATATTGACTAGAGACCTATCATAGGAATAGTGACTTTCCCTAGATTTGGACCGTGGTGTGTTAATATGATTAATACCTTGTTCTCATGTGCTTCAACCTTTGTTTTGGTGTATAATTATTTGTATTTTACATTTATCTCCATAGGTCTATAGGCATGGGTGTCCATTGACCCCTTAACTTTATATTTTCATTATTTATACCCTTTTCTATCTATTTGAAGCAACCCATTTATAGGTTCAACTTAAAGGCATTTCTCTACTAGGAGATGATTAGATGGTAAACATCATTGTGTAGGTGACTCTTTTATTTTTTATTGCAAATAGGGAGTCTATTTTAGCTGCTAGGGATTGTTTTTCAGTGCGTAGTGAGGCCTCATGGGCTATTTTTAGTCACCACAAAATTGACCAATAGTTATTTGGCCTTAATGATATACCCACTTGGATTCCATATGCATGGACTTTTGTTCAACTTGGTGTAATTGTGAGAAGGAATTTTAGGAAAAATATTTTATTTTGTAGGGATTTGTGGGATGTTATTTCTTGTTCTTGGAAAGATTTCCATTCAGTGGCTTGTAACTTTGCATTATCTTATGCCAATCGACCCAATTTTTTGGAGATAATTGGGCTTAGCCCACAAGTGTTAGATAATCAAAAAGGCGGAAAGATTTTCTTGTGTTCATAATTAATTGTGATGTATTTGATTTCTTATTAGAGTCTGTTATGTCTTCTTTTATCTTCATATCATCAAGAAACTACCAAAAACCAAAAGCATGAAAATCAGGGCAACAAGTGACTTAGTATGTAGGCTCTCAGCCAAGGAAAAACCCCTCTTCTAAGAGAAAACCAAAAAAATATCTTCTCTTCTTCAAGAACCAAATCAAATGAGACAACCAAGACCCTTTGACCAAGACAAAGACCTCCTCCATACCACCAAGTCAACATGCCAACAATGTCCTTTCAAGATGACAAAAGTTTGCTTCTAGTCAACAAAAGGCAATCTTCTTCAATCATGCTTCAATCACAAATTTCAGCCCTCTTGCATCAGAATTTCAGCCTTTACTACAGCCCTGCAATTTTTGGCCCTTCTACAGCTCAGAGTTCTGAAGCTTGTGAGTAAAAATAAGAGGAAAATAACCTTCCTTTCTTCACTAGGGTTCCCCCTTCCTTCACTATGTGTTTGTATCCTTGTACAAGCCTTTTCTCTTCCTTTTTCTTGCCTTCACACTCCTTGGGATTACATATCAAATATTTCTTAGATGGATGCCACAATAGGTCGAATACATTGCTTATATATAGTCTTCTGATGTGGTCGAATCCCTTCAATGAGTCTGACTTGATGGAAGACTAGGCCGACTTGGTGGAGGGGAAATATATGACCATTTTACATAAAATCATTTATTTTTCTTTCTTTGACATAATAAGCCCATGAAAGGTCTAGAACACAAGGGAAATGACAATAACTCATGATTTAACCCTAGACATTAACTCAACAAGGACTGATGTGTCATCAATGCAATTTGCTATTATAGGTACCATCAGGCTACAGTCATGGTATCAATCCAAATAGATATAGATACCATCTAGGCCTCCATGCCAAGACACCAACCCTCACAGGGATCTAGGTATATCATCTAGGTCAACATATCAACACTAAAATGGATATCCATATCATCAAGACCAAGATACCCTCCCACACAAGGATCTAGACATCATCAAGGCCAAATTATAACTGAAATCTCAATATCAACCAGGCCAAGATGTCCTCCCAAGTACCATCATATGGGCATGTAACCTAAGTTACTCATCTATCCCTCTCTGAGATAACCATCAATACAAGAATGCTTATCAAATATTCAAAAAATTGTCAGGTAGAGATCAACACATCATCTACTTGTTCATCCATCATAACATAATGTAGCTCCACGACCTCAACTAGTATCAAAATTCCAATATATTGGTTCTTACTATCAATATGCTAGCATAAAATCTAGGGTCTACAACCATTCTGATGTTGCTAAGGTCATCATAATATCCAAACAAAATTCGACGGAAGCTTCCTTTTCCAACTTCTCAAGTAGCACCAAACTCAGCATCAGCACTTCTCAAAACAACCAAGTCTTGTTCATGACTTCATCAAACATGAATAATCATTAGTAGTGCTTTAACCATTCTCCAATCTCATTCTTTCATCATGGCTTTCACTAAACGTACGATTGTTATTCTTGGCCTAATGCATGACACATGAAGTAGAGAATCATGTCCTCCCTCTCAATTTGGACATACACTTTCCTTCACAAAATAATTACATCCAAGCTCCCTCTCAACTAGGGAGATAAGTCCATCATCAGAAACTTTATTCTTCCACCTACGCTCTTTATTTTGCATCATCATCTCATCAGATAATTTTGTCCTTTTAAAATATCAATCCTTTTATCTTCATATGGCAACAAAGTCATCTATAAATTATAAAAGTAGACTTCAAAGTCATCAGGGTTCTTACAGCTCCCTCTTTCCATCGTGTTCAAAATCATCATAAAGTCATCTTAGGACATACATTTTTATAACCTCTTTCAAACTATGTACTTGCAAATCTCAACAACAAGTACAAATAATATGTACAAGAACATGAAATTAACTTTATAAATCTAGGGTTGTCATATCATCACAAGGAGAGAATCTAGGGCTATCAAAACTTCAAAATTAAACCTTAGATATCCAACATCTAAACCTTGTTAGGGTTTCAATCATGTAGAAGAATTTACACGTAGGGTTTCACTTTTAGGATCTTATATCAACTTCTATTAGGGTTTTCTCATAAACCCTAGACATCATTACCAAATCCTAAAAAGTTATGATTTCATGAAAGATAAGGGTTGATTTAATTTGTAAGTCAAACACTCTAATAATATATCAATCTTCATCATTCTATAGAAAAACCCTAGATATGAGAGAGTTATTACCATAAACATATTTTAAAGACAAAATGATCGTACCTACTCATATCATGGTGACCTGCTTCAAATATTAGAATTTTTAAACATACCTTGAGTTACTTCTACAAACTTTGAAATGGATCCCTCTTGAAGGGCTCCATCTTACCATGATAGTATCAACATCTTTATGCTACATCTCCATATGAGTCTACTTTTATTAGAGTACCCAAGGGTCCAACTTGATTACCATGTTACCATTCCGTCTATTCATCATGCTTTTAATAAGATCAACATATATTTCTAATTTTTCTTCCTTCATTACGTACCTGTAACATTCACTGACAAGTACACCAAGCAAAATATACAAACATAAAAGCATGAAGACAATTTCGTTAATTTATGAAATCTTCTAGAGTGATTTCCTAGGGTTTTCAAATACAAATCCTAACCAGTTCTAGAGACATAATTTTATACCCTAAATTTCATTGTAGTCAAGATTTTCTGTGTGCCCTAGACTAGCTACAAGCCCTAGAGATCAAGAGCTAGGATTTCTAAGAGAGAATAGATTAGGGTTAAGCATTTCCTCATTAACTAGGGTTTTTAAGTATCAACTAGGGTTTACTATCCCTATATGCCAATAATCTTCAACAAGGTGAAGATAATAAATTATGAACTTTAAACATGTCACACAACCCTAATGTATTTCATATTAGACCTTTTATGCATAAAGTAATCATATGTACCTTAAGAGCTACATACCTGCGTCCTCCATGATGAATAGCTACAAATATTTCTAAGAGATATATCAGAGATACTTCAAGATATTAATGCTTGCTAATCTTGTGGGTTTTCTTCAAATGGTCTCAAGAACTGAAGACTGACTTGCAATGAAGATTCTCCCAAGATGTCAATCTTTGGATGCTCTGCTCGTGTATAGTACATTAGAGAATTTTTGAGGTCTAAAATAGGCCTCCTAAGGATATTATAAAATAATAGTGGAAATAACAAAATAAGGTTAGATTACATCATCAAATTTTAAAGGGAAAAATGAAAAAACTACTTTTTCAACTCGTATTTTCAACTTATCTCCCAATGGGTTTACTCAAGTTTTGAGCGGGAACACTCATTGGATGTGGAATTTGATTCCTCATCCATGGTGTACCCATGTTGCATACTTTCGATGGACCCTGCTACACGAAAATGAGAAATACATGAAAAAACGTGATGCAATCATGTTTTTTCATGTATTTCTCATTTTCGTGTAGCAGGGTCCATCGAAAGTATGCAACATGGGTGCTATTTGGATGAGAAATAAAATTTTGCATCTAACGAGTACTCCCACTTAGAATTTGAATATAACATTAGGGAGATAAGTTGAAAATATAGTTTTATTATTATTATTTTTTAATCTTTTTACTTTTTTACTCAAAAAATGGTGAATCGTCCCCCATGGTTGACATCATCATCTTGAATTCTATTGGTTCTTATAAAGTTTATTTATATTGTACATTTTTCTTAGGAGGCCCATTTTAGACCTCAAAATTCCTCTAATGACTATTACAATAGTTATTATACTTTTGCTTTACTTCTTGTGTTTTAGAATTTGATCCACGTCTTGAGTATGCCTTTAAATAGACTCACACAAGATTTTTCTCAAGGTGATATATCCTAGATTCATGATCGCTTTAAGAACCAAGTCAATCCTCCTTTTATCTTACAGCTTCTCATAATTTAGATTAGTATTTCGAGTAAAATCATATCAACAAAAACTCATTGACTTCTCTAGAACAAAATTTGATGCCTTATTTAGAACATGAATATCATCCTTTTAGAAATTGGATATTCCTTTCATAACAACAAAACTCGGTTATCATTTTACAATAATAGAATTTGGTTCTCCTTCCAACAGTACTTAGGGTATCCTTCCAACAGAACATGACTTTGGATGCTTCTTCAGGGAGTATAAACTTCAGATGTTTTCACTCTTTATTACCTCATAAAAACTTTGACCTTTTACATAAGAATAATTTCTCATTATTACCTAAAGAAGATGAATCTCTTCTATCCTTCTTGTTATGTCCTGACCACCTTATATAAATATGCACAACATCGTATTAAGAGTTTTGGATTTTTGAAGAGAATTACAAGACTCTTATATAGAGCTTTGATATTTTTCTCAATGTTCTTTGGTCTATACTTATAGTCTAGCTTTTCGGTGGTAAGAATGCATTCTTTGCTCCTTCATTTACTAGCCCAGGTCTGCGGCCTAACCACAATTGTTTTAGCTTATAGGTAAACCAAAAAGTATGTTCTTGAGCTCGATACTGCGATTATATGGCTCGGTCTTCAAGGCAAGAGTAAAGAATGCTCTTGTGATAGATTTTGACACCCTTTGTCCTTCAACAAATCTTCAAAGGTATGAAAAGTAAGAATTATATTTTGCTTTGAATCCTTACTTAAGATGATGAAAGAAATTGATCTTAAAGTTGACTTTTTCCTTGTACATCACCTTATCTTTGATACCATGTTAGAAAATCAAAAAGGCAGAAAGATTTTATTATCTTGATAATTACTTGTGATGTATTTGATTTCTTATTAGCTTATTTATGTCTTCTTTTATCGTATTATCATCAAGCAACTATCAAAAACCAAAAGCATGAAAATCAAGACAACAAGTGACACAATATGTCAGTGCTCAGCCAAAGCAAAACCCTTCTTCTAGGGGAAAACCCAAAAATTCTCTTCTCTTCTACAAGAACCAAATCAAATGAGACAACCAAGACCCTTTGACCAAGACAAAGACCTCCTCCATACCACCAAGCCAACCTCCCAACAAATTCCTTTGAAGATGACAGAAATTTGCTTCTAGTCAACAAAAGTCAATCTTCTTCAATCTTGCTTCAATCACATATTTCGGCCTCTACTTTACACCTACAATTTTTGGCCCTTCTGCAACTCATAATTATCGCATGTGTAGTCAAAACAAGAGGCAACCAGCCTTCCTTTATTCAATAGGGTTCCTCCTTCCTTTGCTAGGGTTTTCCTTCCTTCTACAAGCCTTTCTCTTCCTTTTTCTTGCCTTCGCACTCCTTGGGATTGCATATCGAATCTTGCTTGGATGGATGCCACAATAGGTAGAATACATTGCTTATATATATTTTGTTGATGTGTTTGAATCCCTTTAATGAGGTTGACTTGATGGAAGGGTAGGCCGACTTGGTGGAGGAGAGATATATGACCATTTTACATTAAATAATTTTTCTTTCTTTGACATGATAACCCCAAGAAGGGTCTAGAACATCAGGACAATGACAATGACTAATGACTCAACCCTAGAAGCACTCAACAGGTGCTTAGACCTAGAAACACAATCAAGTGAGCATGAAACCCATGCTTATAATAATAATTTTCTTTGTGTTTTAGAATAATTTTTCTTTTGTTCTTTTAATAAGTACATATGGATTACATCATGTCATGAGCTAGACAACAATCATGAACACTGATAATAGTTACATTTTCAACAATGTGATATTCCCACTTAGCATTTTACTAAGTGAAATATCAATTTTGATCATTTTGATATATTGCATGGTTGCACTTAGGAAATGTGGGTTTAGAGGTCCCACACGTGATTTTTAGCTTAGAGCACACCCAAACATTAGAGTTGGAGGAAATATTGCAGCCTTGGAGGAGCATGGGGGCCACCTCATGGGAATTTCGGCCCACATGAGGAGTATGCTCTCATTGGAGTGGATTTGGTATGGGAAATTTGAGCTGGGACCACATGGGCATACTGGAGGCATCTTGACAAAAAGAGGAAGAGACACTCAATTGCTCATGCATTCATCATTTGCAAAATTGTCTTTTGACAAAAGCATGCTTGAGTTGAAACCAAGTCTACAAGTGTTGTTTAGCACACGAGTGTCTCCGAGCGGAGATCTCAACCCTTCCTTCGATGGACTTTCAGTGCTAGCCCAAGGAGGGAGTTCCACCTTTGTCATTTCGTACCAGCAGCAGGAGGTTTGATTTCAGGGAGAGATTTAGCTATAACAGCACAGGGATTGCGCAGTTCATGGTGGAGGCACTCCTGGAGGTGAAGGAGTGAGGTGTGGTTGAGCCTGAAACTTGGAGAGAAGGTCGGGGAAGTATTTTGGTGAGGATTGCAGCTATTTTGGAGGCCATTTGCAATAGGAATTACAGGTGGGTCGAATCACCCAGTAGTTGAGCCATTGAGGGGAAATAGATTCGAAATTCCAAAGTCAACCATTGACCAAATGCTTTGTGGGTTATTCTGGGTATTTAGTGGAGAGGTCGAGATTAATTTCCTAGAATTTTCTGAGCACCGAAGAGGGCCCTAGCAAAAGTTCTATTCAGTCATCAGCATATTTATGAGCATCTTCAACACAGAGCTAGAGCAACATAGCAGCAGATTGGATATGTGTGACTTATTTATCATTTGGGGCTTTACTAGCTTGCCTTGAGCAAGCCCAGGTGCATTCCTTCCAGCACCATATTGTACCCCCTTTATTTATCAATAAAAGAGCTCAGTAGCGCAGTTTTTTGCGCAATTCATGGTTTGATTGTGTGTTCACCATTTTCTATATTTTTGTCTATGTTTGCTTTGTATATTTACTATAAATCTTCCCTAGGAATAATACAGTGGTATCAGAGCTCATAGACTCAGCACAACCTGTGGTAGCAGCATGGTCTATGATATCGGAGGATAGGCAAAATGTGACATACCAAAGGCAAAGGTATAGGAACAGTTGAGAGGCAGTTGTAGATTACCCCTGACCCTGTGACAACCGAGACTAAGGTTGTAGAAACAAATATGGGGGGCAATGAGGGAGACAAAAGGAGCGAGGAAAAGAATTTTTCCCATATTTTGTTGAAGGCAGTGCAGGACTTGTCCAGGAATATTGAAGGAATGGGTCAGTCGAATGGCAACAACAACAAGGGTAAGGGAGTCCAAGGGGATTTCCAATTTGGAGAAGGATCTGGTACTTCGCAACATCACACATCCCTTAATCCCAACATGCCACTTATTCCAAACAAACACCCTAGGTCTACCATTCCCATGTTCCTAACATCTGGAGCTGGTGGGCAACCAGAGCACGGGGATGCCCCTTATGAGGACTATTTCTTGGAGTATTAGTCCTATCGACCTGATTTTGGGAAGGCCGTCACTTTCAAGGATTTCTATCAGTTAAAGGGCAACAATAAGCCCAAGGGACAGAGTGGAGGAGGCTACATGCAGGGGACAGACTTGTAGTGCACTGTGGGGAGGTTGTTTCTCGCAACTTCTGATGGCTCTTCCAAGAGCTTGGCCAAAGCGTGGGTCAAAAAGTTGGATGTCTATTTCCAGATGAATCAAATGGCAGAGGGAGAGGCAATCAAGATTGCCACATTGCATGCGGAGGGGGAAGCCCATAACTGGAGGTTCCATGGGTTGACCATGTTGGGGCATGTAGGAGTGAACACTTATGATTATTTCACCAAGAGGTTGTTGGAGTGGTTTGAGAGGAAAGATCCTGAGGAGTACTTTGGGGAGCTGACAAGGCTCAAGCAGACTAGGAGTGTTGAAGCATACATTTCATAGGCTAGGTATGCAGTGATGCAAGGCCCATTATATCGAGGCCTTCTATGACAACAATGCAGAGGATGAGACATATTTTGAGATGGGTGGAGATGACAATGCAACATCTCAAGAGGGAGGACCACCACCACCACCACCATTGGCAGGGGGAGTTTCATTTGCACCTTCCGGAGGGATCCTTGCATCATTGTGCAAGGTACCCAAGTTTTTGACCCTGAGGATCAAAGGCATTATTCAGGGGCAGTGTGTATCAGTTCTAATGGGCAGTGGGGCTACCTACAATTTCATTGATGCCCAGTTGGTTCAAAGGAGGGGCATCACAACTGAGGGGTTTGAGGGATTCTCAATTCTTGTGCCTGGGAACAAGACCATGCAGTGCACACACTACCTGCCAACCTTGACAGCGACCATGGGGAACTACTCCATGACATATCACTTCTTTGTAGTAGGCGTACCAGACACCAACGAAGTGTTGGGATTCCAGTGCCTCTATTCATTTGGCAAAGTCACGATTGATTAGAGGAAGTTAGAGATGGAGTTTGTAGGGCCGGATGGAAAGCCAATGTTGCTACGGGGAATGCACTCATACCCACCACACACTGTTTCGGCCCACATGATGGAGGTTGATTTGAGACATGGGGACATTGAGTGGGTTGTGGAGTTGAGGATCTTAGAGGTTGAGGGCAATCTCAAGCCACCACATCCGGAGATACAAGTTATTCTGGATAGCTACCCAGTACTGTTTGGAGACATACCACAAGGTCAACCACCTAACCGGGGGTTTGAGCATACTATTGCCCTGGAGTCAAGAGTACAGGATGTGATCACCACTCTTTACCAACATCCTAACGCATATCGGGATAAGATAGAGAGGGCTATCCATGATTTGTTGGCACTTGGGCACATTAGGCCTAGTTCCATCCCTTTTGCTTCATCAGTTGTCCTGGTGAAGAAGAAGGATGGGTCCTTACACATGTGCATAGATTGTTGGGCCCTCAACAAAAAGATATTGAAGAACTGCTACTCCATCCCAAGTATAGATGAGTTTATGGATGAGTTGAGAAGGGCGAAGTTCTTTTCAAAGATTGATTTGCAGTCGAAGTACCATCACATCCGGGTGAGGGACCAAGAAGTCTCAAAGACAACATTTCGGTGCCATTATGGGCACTTCGAGTTCTTAGTTATGGCCTTCGTGCTGACCAATGCACCAGCTACCTTCCAGTCATGTATGAACCACGTATTTCGTGGGCAGTTGAGGAAGTTCGTGCTAGTGTTCTTCAATGACATACTGATCTATAGCCAGACTTGGGAGGAGCACTTGTAGCACATTGAGACAATGTTGCGCATTCTAGAGGAGCAGTAATTTTATGCTAAACTGTCCAAGTGCGAGTTTGGGTTGACTGAGATGCTCTATCTAGGGCATATCATGAGGTGGACGGTGTGAGAGTACACGAGGAGAAGATCCAAGCTATCTGGGATTGGCCAGAGCCCAAGAATGTGACAAAGCTGAGGGGATTCGTGGGCCCCAAATTGGAGGGCACAGCTACTAGTGGAGTACTCCAAGGATTGGTTCACGTGTGAGGTCCTTAATGGGAAGGTGGCAGATGACTGGTACAAGACAATGAACGAGGTGATCTACTTCCGAGACCGGATTTATTTAGTACCCATCTCTCAACTGAGGGAGAAGGTTCTATAGGTCACACATGACTCACCACTAACAGGGCACCAAGGGTTCACGAAGACATACAGGGCCATTAGAGAGCGTTTTGTATGGAGGGGCCTCAAGGATGATGTTCTGAGGCATATGAGGGAGTGTGACACATGCCAACGGAACAAGGGTGAGCAGTGACACCCTGCAGGCCTATTGTAATCGCTTCCCATCCCTGGGGGGAAATAGGAGAGCATATTGATGGACTTCATTACCAGGTTGCCCACAGTACAGGGCAAGGATTGCATTTACGTGGTGGTGGATCGCCTGACAAAGTTTGCCCATTTCTTCACCATCTCAGCCTAGTACTCAGCATCATAGGTGGCCGAATTGTTCTTCAAGGAGGTGTTTTGACTACATGGTCCCCCAAAGAGATTGTCAGTGACTGGGACAACCGGTTCATGGGTGTATTCTTGCAGGAGCTATTTCGGTTGGTGGGCACTAAGCTCACTCCAAGTACTAGCTAACACCCTTAGACGAACGGGCGGACTGAGATATTTAAAAAGTGGCTGGAGGGCTACTTCCATAACTATGTGACAGGTCAACAACAAGCATGGATACAGTGGTTGCACTTGGGTGAATACTACTACAACACTACATACCACATGTCCATAGGTATGTCTCCATTCCGAGCTTTGTATGGTTACGATGCATTGTCTTTTGTTGATGTTATGTCTGGAGACAGCGGGGCCCCAAGGGCCAAGGACTGGATACAGAAGAGCCAAGACATTTTGAGGGCTCTTAAAGACAACACGTGGATTGCCCAAAACCAGCAGAAGCTTTATGCAAATAGGGGCAGAACTGAGAGGCAGTTCGAAGTAGGGGACTAGGTCTTCTTGAGGCTTCAACCGTATCGAACATAAGGGGGTCGAGAAGCTCAAACCCCACTTCTGTGGACCGTATCATGTCACTCGCAGGGTTGGGGAGGTAGCATATGAGCTAGAGTTACACCTGAGGAGCCGAATGCACAACATCTTTCATGTGTCTTGCCTGAAAAAGGCATTGGGACAGCAGGTTACAATAGCTACAAAACTACATCCTATGCACGATGAGGGGCATTTAGTGTTGGAACCAGAGACCATTTTGGATACCCGAGAGACACACTTGAGAAACCGAGTCATCAAGGAGTTTTCGATTGGATTGAGGAATCTGCCAAATGAGGATGCCACCTGGGAGGGGGAGCAGATACTTCAGCATCCTTCATTGCAGTTGCTTGAGGACAAGCAACGTTTTGATGGGGAGGACTGTGATATTCCCACTTAGCATTTTGCTAAGTGAAATATCAATTTTAATCATTTGTGCTATATATTCCACAGTTGCACTTAGGAAATGTGGGTTTAGAGGTCCAACATGATTTTTGGCTTAGAACACACCCAAACATTAGCACTGGAGGAAATATTGCAGCCTTAGTGGAGTGTGGGGGGCACCTCATGGGAATTTCAACCTACATGAGGAGTACACTCTCATTGGAGCAGATTTGGTGTGGGAAATTTGAGTTGGGCTTACATGGGCATTTTGGAGACATCTTGACAAAAGGATGAAGAGACATTCAATTGCTCATTCATTCATCATTTGCAAAACTATCTTTTGACAAGAGCACGCTTGAGCTGAAGCCAAGACTGCAAATATTGTTTAGCACACGAGTGTCTCTGAGCGGAGATCTCAACCCTTGTTTCAGTGGACTTCGAGTGTCAACCCAAGGAGGGAGTTCTACCTTTGTCATTCCATACCAGCAGTAGGAGGTCCGATTTCAGGGAGAGATTCAGCTACAACAGCATAGGGATTGCGCAATTCATGGTGGAGGCACTCCGGGAGGTGGAGGAGTGAGGTGTGGTTGATGCTGAAACTTGGAGAGAAGGCCGGGGAAGTATTTTGGTGAGGATTGCAGCTATTTTGGAGGTCATTTGCGGCAGGAATTATAGGTGGGTTGAATCACCCAACAGTTGAGCCATTGAGGGGAAATAGGGCTGAATTTCTGAAGTCAATCATTGGCCAAATCCTTCATGGGTTATTCTAGGTATTTGATGGAAAAGCCGGGATTAATTTCCCAGAATTTTCTGAGCACCAGAGAGGGCCCTAGACGCAGTTCTATTCAGCCAGCAGCGTATTTATGGGCATCTTCAGCGCAAAGCTAAAGTAGCGGAGCAACAGATTGGAGGCAGATGACTTATCTATCATTTGGGGTTTTGCTAGCTTGCCTTGAGCAAGCCCAGGTGCATTCCTTCCAGCGCCATATTGTACACCCTTTATTTGTCAATAAAAGAGCTCAGCGACGCAGTTTCTGGTGTAGTTCATGGTCTGATTGTGTGTTCACTGTTTCATGGATATTTGTCTATGTTTGCTTTCTATATTTACTGTAAATCTTCCCTAGGAATATTACAAACAACAAGAAGATCTTTGAATATTGATATGACTGGTCCTTTCTGGCAGAATTGGGAGTGGACCCTGAGGAGCTTTGACTTAGTATGATTTTGGTAGACTTTACTTCATGTTGCATTAGAGGCATGTATTAGGTCAAGTTTTTAATGTTCAGTGGGTTTCAGCAAAGTTCGAGAGTTATTGGATATGGAGATTGCATGGTGTTGGTCAATCATTGTTGCCTATAAATTCCAAGTGTTTGCTTGGTTGATGATATATCAAAGGTCTTCCCTTCAAAGGTCATTTGGCCAAGAGTGGCCATTCTGATGGTCTCTGCATCTCTTTTCCAGATGCATGAACAGTGAAGAATATTTTATGGGACTGCCGCTTTTGCAAGGTCTTGCTAGGCACTGGTGCAATCTCAGTTGGCAATCTTTCTTCAAGGACACTTGCATTGGAGGACAGTTTAGTTGGGAGATTCCAGATCTTGGATTTCTGATTCTCTTGCTGGTGTTTGGTACTGTTTGAGAGTCTCTGCAATGTTTCTCTGGAAACTCCACGTAAACATGGATGTGAAAATGAGGTCAGTTATTTGATTGCTTTTTGTCATTCACGGAGAGAGATCAAGCACATGTGCAATTGCTGGCAAAAGGATCATTGATGATTAAGAATGCCAACATATTAAACCATGCCTCTCATTCTAATTTTATAGCTGTTTTAGTTGCATTAAGGATGAGGATATAAATTTCAATGTATATACCTTTCAGTTGTCATTTTTATTTTTGGCTGCTGAAATAAATAATTTTCCCTAAATAAGAAATATTAAAAACAAAAGTTATTTTTTCTTGCTGAAGATAAATTGCAAGATGTCGAGCCACATAGGTGTAGGTTGGTTAGAAACGTCGAAATTGAAGATAAATTACTGTTTCTACTAATATCATACTCTTCTCTTGTTGCCAAGGGCATGCAGCCCTTCTGTATACTACCCAACGATTGACAAGCATTTACCGGATATAATGCATATACAGATTCCAGATAGGGGTAATTCGATTTATAAGGTAACGAATAACCACAGCCTTATCCAGTATTCTTATCAAACACCCTTCACTCTCTACATATCAAGAAGCCAGCAATAACCAATGCGACAGTATTGCCATAACAAAGCGTACAGTTGCTTTCTTTGCAGAATGTTGAATCAGTTCCCACATGCCATGGCCAAAAGTATTATCCATTTTGATCTGAAATATTGAATTACTAAGTGAGACCCTTCAGCAATTCAGCATGTGCCACATTATCGTTTTCCCTGTTCTTTCCCAAAATGAGAGGAAGAGTTAAGGAAATTACCGTCACTGGACAGAGTTTCCGTCACTATAAAAATTTGATTGCAATTACATTTCATGCAATTCTTTCATGGCTCCTGTTCGGTCTTCTTGCATAAGCCTGTAGTTAATTCAGTGAAATGTAATAACATCAGCATGACAACCCTTCTGTAATTTCTTGGAGCACTTACGTTGTTTTCCGCTGAATATGTCACAACATCAGCATCCAAACTTTCTTAGCATCTCATCAAGTAGTTTATTGGACTCTTGGAGTGTGCCTTTCTTCCATAGTCCATCCATGAGGGTAGTATATGTAATCATATCAGGGGTATGCCCAGTATCTTTCATCTGTTGAAATAATATTATTGCCTCCTTAAGATTACCTGCATTGCAGAGTCCATTCATCAATGTGCTGTATGTAACGACATTTGGGCTTAGACCCTGCTCTGGCATCTCATAGAAAATCTGCTGAGCTTCCTCTACCCTGCGATGCTTGCAGAATCCATCTATTAATGCATTGTAAGTAACTAGATCAGGCCTGCAACCTTTCTCCAACATCTCTTGAAAGATTTGTTGCGCTGCTTCTACACTGCAATGTTTAAATGCTCCATGTATTAATGTATTGTAGGTGATTACACCAGGCCTGCAATCTTTCTCCAACATCTGTTGCAGGAGCTCTTTGGCCTTCTCCAGATTACCAGTCTTGCAAAACCCATCTATAAGAGTAGTGTATGTGATTTCATCAGGCTGACGCCCTATTTGCACCATGTGATTAAACAACCCAAGAGCTTGTTGAAGTTTGGTGTCTTTGCAAAGGTAGGCAATAACAGCATTGTATGTGATTACATTTGGGGTGTACCCCTTATCCAGCATCTCGTGAAACACCTTGGTGACCTCCTGCCATTGCCCTTTCTTGCAGAGACCATCAATAAACAAATTGTATGTGACAACTGTCGGACAAATGTTTTTGTTGCGCATTTCAGAGAAGAGCTTTTTGGCCTTGTCCAACTTGCCTCCCTTACAGAGACCGTCAATATAAGTATTATACGTGACGACGGTAGGACATATGTTTTTATTGGGCATTTCATAGAAGATCTCAGTAGCCTCATCTAACTTGCCTTCTTTGCAAAGACCATCAATAAGAGCATTAAATGTGATGACATTTGGAGTGTACCCAAAATCCAGCATCTCATGAAGCACCTTGGTGATCTCCTGCCATTGCCCTTCCTTACAAAGACCATCAATAAATGCATTGTATGTGACAACATTAGGGTATGTGTTTTTGTTGGTCATTTCATAGAAGAGCTCCCTAGCCTCGTCCAACATGCCTTCCTTGCAAAGACCATCAATCAGGGTAGTGTATGTAATGACATTGGGGTTACACCCTTTTTCTGACATCTCAGATAGCAGTTTCTTGGCCACATGGAGCTTACCTCCTTTGCACAGACCATCAATCAAAGAAGTGTATGTGACGACATCAGGGTCAGGATTACACACTTTTTTTAACATCTCGTATAATTCCCAGGCCTCTTGGAGTTTACCTTCTTTGCAAAGACCATCAATTAGAGCAGTGTAGGTGATGACATTGGGGTTATACCCTTCTCTTAAAATCTCGTATAGTAGATTCTTGGACTCCTGGAGCTTGCCTTCTTTGCACAGTCGATCCATGAGGATGTTAAGCGTGATATTGTTAGGCTCATGGCCCTTTTGCAGCATAACAGCCAACAACCCGAATGCCTCGCTAGTTTTTCCTACCTTGCAGAGACCATTTAAGAGGGTAGTATACATAACAACATCTGGAACCTGTTGCTCGCCCACCATTTGATTAAAAAGGTTGGCGGCATCGTCTATTCTGTTCTCCCTGCAAAGCGCTTTGATGAGGGTATTGAAGGTTATGACATTTGGAACATACCCTTCTGCTTTCATTTCTTCAAACAGTTTGAATGCATAGTCCATTCGACCTCTTTGACAGTGGCAATTGATGACAATGTTTAAAGCTACCAGATCTGGAACAATACCTGCTTCAATCATAAGTCTATAAACTGACAATGCTGATTCGTGTTGATTCCATCTGACAAGTCTACTTAAGAGAAGTTTGCAGGTGAAGAGAGAAGGAATTAATTTAGACGAAAGAAGCAGATAGTTAAAGGTCTCCACTGCTTCTGGAAGCCTGTTGATTTTACAGAATGTTTGAATGCGTTTATCTGCTGCAATAGCATTAAGGGTATCGAAGTGTGAATTGTGATAGGAGTATGGGAGATTTTTATGAGGGTAAATATTATGGGCTATAGGCTTCTTGTTATTATTTGAAAACGAAGAGAAGTGGGGAAGTGACCTGGATATGCAAAGCATAGCCTTCTTCCTCGTTGTCGCCGCCATCACCATGTTTGCTTGGATTGTCGCCGCCATCACCATGTTTGCTTGGATTGAGCTGAGCATGTAACTGCCACCTGACAAGAAAACTTGTGCATTCTGCCTGACTAACGAAGTGACCGACGAGAGGTTTCTCTGGCATACTTCCATTTTCATTATTTACATTCTGGAGTTTGACATCAAAGAAACATATTTTCATTAAAGACTGCAGAATTTGCAGAGAAAAACGTGTAGAAAAACTTCATGAGCAAGCTTGCTAATGTAGAGAAATATCTTGAAAGACAAGTTTTAAGATCCAAAAATATTATTTTAACTCCGATAAGTACTTCATTAAAATTTTATATAATTTTTTTTATATGAAACATTAGGTTGATAAAAAATATTGAAGTAAATTGTGTTAAAGAATAGAACATATCATTGTTATGTTAAACTAACATGGTATGAGAGTTAAGGTGAAGACAAAGCCAAAGCAAGAATGAAGCAAAGCAGTCACTAAGGGAAGTTGTTGGACAAGGACTTGGAACTAGTCTCAATGACGACTATATCTTTCTTCAAATCTGAGGACAAGCTTAAGGACAAATCCGACTATCATACATAGAAGATGACTAAAAAACACACTTAAAGTTGATTGAAATTGAAAACGAGGAAAATGAGTTGTCATTCCAAATGAAAAAAGCTTAATCTATGATGATCCCTTTCCATATAACACTACATCTCTGCCAATATATATGTTTAACATTGGGAGTCAAATCTTTAAATCCTTGTATGTGTTTCTATAAAGGTTTTCTCTTCTTCACTTTAGGTTCCTAGTATATTATTTTCTTTTAGTGAACTTAGGAGAATATATATGACACTACAAAACTTTAGAGGTTATTATTGGTTTACAATGTCCTAATTGAAGATCCATTCAACAACACAGTTGTAAATATTTTCATTGCACTATCTAGTTGATTAATTAATGATGGATGAAATATTTTTTCCATTTAAAATGCTTGATTAATTTAATGATGGATGAAATATAATTTTCATTTAAAATGCTTTAATCTTATACTACGCTAGCATAGCGGCAATTTTTCTTGGATCAAATCTTTAAAAAAAAAGTGTATTATTGTACATTAATTTAAACTCACTTACTCATATTACACATTGGTTGATATAACATAATCACCATGTATAGATATCTATCTTTATATCAATAAGCTTTTAACAAAGAGTGATGTTATTTTATGGAGGATTTTAACGTCATCACTTGTGGCTCACAATATGAGGTTCATGGCTCCCTCAATATATTGGGGATTAGAAATCATGCTCACAATGTGAGGTTGAGGTTCATGTCTCCCTTAATAGATTGAGGATTGGAAATCATCATTTTGATTTCGAGTATTCTTTATTTGATTCAATTGTTATGTTTTAATGTAAGTAATTGATTAATTTAAGTGAAAACTCAATATGGTAATTTTAAATATTATTTCTAGCTTCTTATTTTATTTCTTCTTTTGTTTATTCTTCTTTTGCAAGCTCTCTAGTGGTGTGGACTGTGATATTGCGCATTAATCTTTTATTAAGAAAATCTAATATTGTGTGGTCCCTTCTCTCCCTCCCTTGTCTAATCATGCCCCTTTCTCCTTCAAACTTAGATTGCCATACACACTTCTATGTGTTTCTCCTCCTAATCGTTTGCTATCCCCACTCATTCATTCCCTTTTGTCATAACTTGGAAAACATTTATTCATTTAAATTTAAAGTTTCTATTTGAAACATACTATTATGCAAACCTTATTCACAACTTCCAACTTCTATAAGTAATATGGACAACGACATTGGAAACATATCCTCAACTTCCTTGTTCTTTTCCATGTATTTCATCTCACAGACTTTACCCATGTAATGCTTGATTTTGATGATGATTGCGAAAACCTTCATATACTTGTCCTCTCTACTACAATATATTATTTCCACAAAGTTGTCATGATTCAAAAAGTTTCTATTGGTTTCTGAAGAAAAATAAACAAGTGCTAAGGCCTTTTGAAATGCCTTATAACCGAAGAAGAGTGGTTGTGTGGTTCATGTTCTCATATTTGGTTCCATTGTGCCTCGTCCCTTTACTATTTTCTATAGAAAATTCTTATTTATATACACCATTGTCATGTATCCCACTTTGACATGGATGAGATGGTTCACAGTGTTATTTTAAACTAAAGGTCCTCAATTTTGAACACCTCAATGTCAAGTTTCTCAAGCATTAATCTATAATGTTAGATATCCATATCATTTATCTTTTCAATCACAATCTCATATGATTTTCCAACTTCCTATAATTCCAACATTATTCATTCCATCTTCAATAACATAAACCACCTTAATCTGCATAAGTACTATAAGGCCATTATGCTCATACATGTTCTAGCCATGTTGTTATTTATCATGTCGGATGAGTACATTTCAAAATTCTATGCAAAGGGATGAAATGATTTAGACAAATCTTTCTAACTACAAATCATATCCCAACTCTTAGGGTCATTATAAAGGAAGAAAAATGAATAAGAGGAAAGTCTAGTCTTACTTTGTCGGTTTTAGTAAAGCATCTTGTATCATCCCTTAATATGCTTTGGTCAAAATATTAAAGGACTTGGGGCTTCCCATAAATGATTATTTCCCTTAGGGCCACTCTAAAAAACAATTATGGGCAAGGGAAATTCAATATAGTTTACATTCACAATAGTATTTTTGTTAAAGCAATGTAAAACCATCTTAACTCTAAAATATATCATGTGCCAATAGGGATCAAATCCCTTGAAGTGTAAATCTTTCTTCAATTTTTTCCAATCTAAAAAAAAATTCACCTCTAGGGAGTTGATCCCTCTCTTAGCATGATAGGTTCATAGTTAAGATGGATCTATATTGGTTTAAGAACAACATAAATGCACATGTGTGCCTTCACAGACTTGTCTTCTTTACAATTATATCTTATTCCCACAAAGTTGTGGTGATACAAAAAGTTTATTGTTTTTTTATAACAAAAAAAACAACATTTCCATTTTGCTCAAAACAAAAATATTATCAATATGCTTAAATTCAATGCTAAGGCCTTATAGAATTCCTTCTAACCCAAGAAGAATATTTGTATGATTTATATTCTCATATTTGATTCCATTCTACCTCATCCCTTTACTATATTCCATAATGAATTCTTATTTCTATACACTTTTATCAGGTATCCCACTTTATCTTGGATCAGACATTAATCTCGTAAATGTATATCCAAGTTGGTATTTATCATGTCAAATGAGTACATTTCAAAATTTGAATATATCAACAAATTCCAAGCAATGGGATACAATGATGTATAATAAAAAAAATGTTGACTACAAAGCATATCCCAACTCTTAAGGCCACTTCAAAGGGAAAAAATGAATAAGAGGAAAGTTTAGTCTTACCTTGTTGGTTTAGTAAAGCATTCTATATTGTTTGTAACACCTCCCACCCCCTTAAATCATCTTGAGTTGTGGGAGTGTTACTTGTTTGACCCAATCTCCAAGGTCTATTATGAACATGGGGTTACATCAACCTCTTTTCTTAAAGCATTCAAATCCTAAATATAATGCCACCATTACATTCAACTCGTTGAGATCTTTCCAAAGATGTAACTTTACCTCATTCCCAATATCGGGTAGAAAGTTATGCCCTTTAGAAATGTATCACATTAAAAGAGGCCACGTCATCCAGAAGGGTCTACATGGCCACACCACTACCACGTGGGTTTCACATGGCACACACATGGAATTTCTTCCACATCATATCGAATATCAGTGAGCAAGTCATTTGTGTTATAATTCATACCCAGTGTTGGGATCCAGGTACCCCTATCTTGAGTCCTCCCAATACCGCACCAAATTTAAAACTTATAAAGCTTTAAATATATGAAAAATACCAATAGCACAGTTTGGGGCCCACTATTTCCACGTTGAATTTGTGCTAACATGTTTTGAGGACACATGGTGTAATTCTATAGTGACATGTGTCACTCATTTTTTACCATTTTATACCCCATAAAATTCCTTGTTCACATGACTTGTGTCATCCATGTGGACCATCCACATCATCATGTCATGTTGTATTGCCACGTTAGAAGCATCTACCACCTATCATCCATGTGTACCTTCCACATCATACCAAGTCGGTGCTTAGGTATCTTGTGTAATTAAGTTGTGTTAATCCTGTATCGATATGATTAATTGGCACTAACCTTGATTAATTAAGGCTTTATGTCTGGTTTAGTGACCGTGATTAAGTGTCGTCAAGCTCACAGTAAATTTGTATTTCCATGCTATAATTTTTTTGAAGCCTTTTCAAAAAAATTGTACTAGACCACACTATGGAAAAGTTTTATCAGTCTACATTGTGATGGGCGTTACCAAACCATAATATGTCAAATTCCACCAATTCATTCTGAGCCCCACTCACAACTTATCGGGTCGTGCTTACTGTGTAGTTTGCAACCCCTTTCCCTAGTTCTCGAATCACCTCCCCAGTACCATGATCCTTAAGATTACATATCCTAGTATATCCTAGTACTACATTCCCCCCACCCTCTGACGGCTCGTATCTCCCCGAGCCATTTTTTATTGTTTTCCCTAGGATTATATGCATCAATAATGCATCTCCTCGACACCATTTCCCCTAGTGCCTTGTTTCTTTATATTGTTCCACTAGGCCGGTAAGTTTAAAACATGGATTAAATGTCAATAAAGCATTAATCAACACATTAATTAACAATTTAATTAAAGGGATTATTAACTAACCACAAGGATACCATTTGATGGATTTTACATCAAATTGCATTATTTCAAAGGCATTTGTTATTTCACCAATTCAATGAAATATTTAATAAACCTTTGTCACTTTCGCTATGCACTTTACAATATGGTTAAACGTTTTTTGAGAGCGATGAATAACAGTTCATCGTGCATGAACACATAGGTTCTCATAATTAACAAGGAATAGTTGTTGTTTATCTTTCAGAAAGTATTAATACTCTGAACAAACTGAACTAATATATATAATCCATTGCTTTCAAATAAGAGAGCAAAAACACAGTTCTTCATATCCATCATGAACTAAATATTGAATAGCACAACACATAGATTCATTAACATTCATAGACACACAATATTCCATAGTAGTCATAGATATAACAGTGAACATCACCATTCATGGTTCAAATACATAAATGTATTATGCTTGTATGTATCACATAAGATGGCTAACAACTAAAGGAAGGATTTTCACTCTTCACCCAATCATAGGCCAGCTACACCACAACTTTCTTGCAGCTAACCATCCCTGAGTCAAATCTAATGTTTGAGCAAATGCATGCTCAGAAAAATTAACACTAAAGGCTTGGTTAAACACTTAGAAGATGAATTAACCTATTTTCCATGTGGTTTATCAACTTCCCTCTAACAACAAGCACCAAAGTGGTTTATCAATTGTACATACCTACAACAAGCACCACATTGATTTATTATTTGTTTATTAATAGTAAGCACCATATTTACTCACTCTTTCTTCTGAACTTATTCATAGGGATTCACTCAAGGTTCTTATGGGGTATTGCTCAGTCTCAGAAGTTGGAATCCACTATCTAGGTGGTTTATCAATTGTCTTTTCATAGAAAGCACCACATGGGTATGCAATCCATTGTCCAAGTGGATTATCAGCTACTCATCAAGCACCATAATGACCCATATTTCCCTATCCATGTGTTTTATCAACTATACAACAAGAACCACGATTATTCAGTCATCCATTGTGCCTCCCACTAACCACACATGCTTAGACAACATAGTCCAGTGGCCTCACATAGTTCACAGGGAATTCATCGAAAGTTCACATGGGTATAAATCTTGCATAGGGATCTACATACAAGCCTAGATTCCACTCTTCCTTATACTTCTCATGTCCAACCACATCCATGCTCCAACGATCTATAGCAAGGGTCAAAAAAATAAATAATAAATAAATTAAAAATTAATTAATTATTATTAAAAATAAAAATAAAAATAAATAAAAATAAAAAATAAAAATTCTCTCCAGGGAGCCAACGCCAAAATCAACTTACGAGAAATTCCACTCGTCAACCTGAGAGCATCTTCTCATCAATCATGCACTCATATATTTTCTCCAAGTGTATATTTTGGATCTAAAAGGCCACATCCCTCCACTCGTCAACCTGAGAGCATCTTCTCATCAATCATGCACTCATATATTTTCTCCAAGTGTATATTTTGGATCTAAAAGGCCACATCCCTACCTCCTCAAGGTGTGAGGGGGATGGGAATTTTCATATGCCCCATTGTCCCAATCACATCTCATAACTCAAATACCAGTGAGTGGCTCGATCAGGTTTGCACCACCGCCTCAAATCACACTTCGAAAATTAATCTATCATTCAATTGGTTTAGCCAGGTATATAAAAAATGATTGTAAATTTAAATTTAGGGTTGGTCTTTTTGGCTTTTAAAACAAGCTCCCTCATATAGTGGATTTCGTAAGGTCGTCTCCTCCTTCAGTTGGCCATCACAAAAATTCAATTTAATTATTTACAACATATTGTATCAATGAGTTGTGGCTCATATTCACATGTTGGCATTTCAATCATATTATGACAATGGGGGTAAACTTGAGAGTTGTCACAAATCCCACCCCTTTAAAGAACACCATCCTCGTTGTGCTATAAATAGAAAACCAAGAGATGAGCTTTATAATTAACAACTCTTACATCAATCTATACATGAAACAAAAATGGGTATAGCTCCCTTATTTGGTCTTCAAATTCCCAAGTTGCTTCATCAAGTCCAAAATGCTTCCATTGCATCTTAACCTACTCTATTACTTGATTCTGGTGTGCGATAGATCTCTGGTCTAGATACATAGTGGTTTGAGTTGGAATTCTCCCTCAGATTCCACATGTATCATAGACCAATGAATCACGTGATTAACATTATGTACATACCCTTTAAGCAAATAAATATTAAATACATCTTGCACTTTCATTGTGGGTGGCAAGGAGAAACTATAAGCTACTAGTCCCACTCTTTCCAAAATTTGAAATTGTCCACAAAATCTAGGTGCTAATTTAGCACATGACCCCACTTTTAGTGAGCTCTTCCTTGGTCTGATGTAGAGATATACATGCTCTCCCACTTGGATTCCTTTGTGCATTCTCTACTAATCTACATAAATCTTTTTCCTATCCCAGGATGCTTTCAACTTTTTCTTGATATTAATCACTTATTGATCCATTTTTCTTAGCATGTCATGTCCAAGTACCACTTTTTTCACTGGGTCATCATGACTAATGGAAGTATTACATTTTCTACCATATAGTACCTCAAAAGAACTCATCTATAGTGACTCTTGGTACCCGTTGTTGTGTGAATATTCAACTAATAGTAGGAATTCCTCCCACCTCTTTGATTGATTCATGACATATATCTTAAGCATGGCTTCTAGGATTTTGTTTACCCTTTCAATTTTTCCATTGAAATTTCACTCATTTATTCTATAAAGTTGTGTTTGGATGTCCAACCTTTAAAAAATTATTATGCAGCCAGATCATAAAATAGAATAAAAGATATATCAACGACTTAAAAATTATCCTCTTCGAGGGGAAACCTCCTTTACATTACATAAATGAATAATTCTTGGATGATAAAAACAATAAGACCTCTTTTCTATATATAGGAGTCTAAGGGGTCACAATATAATCATAGCCTACATAACAATAATAATGTAAGGGCACAACAATAACAATAGTGGGCTTATGTGGGGCACAACAATAACAATATGGGGAATACATGTGCACAACAATAACAATAGGGGGCTACACTAAAAATAACAATAAAGGGGGATAAACTAGTATTTTAGGGATGTAACATGCCCCTCTCCTTCAAAAAAGTGTTGTCCTCAATGCTTGAGTAGTTCTAGATTCTTCTATATAAAATTCTCATTCTCCCATGTGGAATCTTCAGCGTGTAAGTTCTTCCACTTAATAAGATACTCTGAAATTAATCGATTTTGTTGTTGCCGGGTTCTTGTTTCCGTGATTGCGTCAAGCTCAAATATGGTTTTTCCTTTTCTTCAAGTTCTGGAAATGTTGTTCAAACTGGGAGCTTGTCACCAATAACCTTCTTTAAGCATGAAACATGGAAAACTGGGTGTACTCAGGAAGATGCAGACAACTCCAATTTGTATGCCATAGTACCAATCTTTTGCAACACCTTGTAAGGACCATAGTACTTGGGTGATAATTTATTATCCTTGTTGGCTTGCTTGAGGGACATTTGTTTGTATGGTTGTAGTCATAAAAATATCCAATCTCCTACATCAAAACTTAATTCATTGCGGTGTTGATCTACCTGTTGTTTCATTCGATTATGTGCCAGAGTGAGGTTAACTTTTAAGAGTTGGAGAACTTCTTGTTGATGCTAGATGTGATCTTCCACTACTTGAACCTTAGAATTTTCTCTTAAAGATGATGTGATGGATGTTGGATGATATCCATAAAGTGTCATAAATGGGGTCATTTTTGCTATAGTATGGAAGGAAGTGTTATACCACCATTCAGCTAGAGGTAACCACTTGACCCATTATGTTTGTTTATCAAATACAAAGCAACAAAGATAACATTTCAAACATTTGCTCACTATCTCAGTTTTCTCATAATATTGGGGATGATAAGATGAGCGATGAGCTAATTGATTACCCAGACAAGAAAATAATTTTGTGCAGAAATTTCTAGTGAAAATGAGATCTCTGTCACTTACAATAATCTTTGGTTTTATGTTGAAAATAGCAACAAGAAATGTTAAAAATAGCATCAAGAAAAATTCCTAATTTAATTTGTCCTTAAATTAAATTAGGAATAAAATTGTAACTCCACATCTCACGACAACTTGTAATAATTAACTAAGCTAATTTGACTTAGTTAGCTCAGTTAATTCGAGTTGAGGGTCTAACTAGAGTCATGTAGAGTGTCTCCAACAATTAGGAGCACTAGTTGAGCTTATTTTGAGTTGTAATTATTTAATTCAATCTAACTGAGTTAAATTCAGTTAAACTAGTTCCAACTGATGGAGGAATTAGTGGGAGGTCCAGTAGTGGGGTGTTCCCTGTTGAACAGTGGGGTGTTGCCTGAAGTACAATGTGGTGTTGCCTACAGTGATCAACCATTAAGCTAAAGATTCACTCATAATTAACTCATGCATGTCAAATCAGAGAAAGACCCGGTTGAGATTTGAGTTCATTGACAGTCTACTATCAGTTGTAAAATCATATAAATTAAACAAATGGTGCATGCAATCATAAGAAGGCCTAAAATAAATCATTCCTTAATTATAAAACTCACTAATTTTAACCATTCGAATTGTCTTTAAAATGAGGAATGAAGGCACTAGTTTAATCATTGTTTTGGTGGGCACGAGTTGGTGATACCAAGCAATAGGAAACATAAGTTTGTGCATGGAGCATGTGAGATAAAGGTGTGCCAAGAGAAGCTTGTGCACAGGCTGGTAGTGAGATAGATAGAGATAGTGCAGAGGTTTCTCGGGCTTGAGAAAAGCATTGTAATCTTCTCATATTTTCTGAGTAATGTAATATATAGGTAGTATGGGTTTTTAGTTGTGGCTTTCCCTAAAAAATCATTGTGTTATGTGTGATTGAAATATTTGTCTTATATGCTTCGTGATTTCATCGATCATTTATTATTTCCGCTAATGAGAAGAGTAGATTAAATTCATATGTTTTAGCATATTATAATCTGCAATTCAAATCTACAAGGAATTTCTACATGGTATCAAAGATGAAATCACTATAGAAGAGGAGAATACAAGTTTTCCTTTTGCAGGAGAAATTGAATTTGCAGTATCATACTTCAAAGCCAGCAAGATGTCATTCTATAGATTGAGACACAAATATGACCTTGAGGGTAGTTTGAACTATAGTGCTTCGAAGGACAAGATGGAGGCAGTGTTGGAAGATAGTGGGCTTAAGGAATTCATAGACAAAGATATTCCTAAGCCTCCAGTAGTTGATGCTTAGGATCTGGAAAAGTGGAGAGAGTGTGTGGCAAAGGCGAGAAGGATTATCCTAGAAGGAGTTCGAGATCATATTGTCCCAAACCTCCATGGTAAGGAGACTCCATTTGAAATGTGGAAGGCCCTGACAGGCTTGTTTCAAAATAGTAGTGCCACAGGAATCTGGCACTAAAGGACAAGCTCAGAAAGATCAAGATGGAGAATGGTGACACAATACCGAAGTACATGACCAAGTTCACCCAATGTCGGGATGAGCTTGGAAGTGTCGGTGTTATAGTTGTTGAAGACGATATGGTGATCCTAGCACTTCTAGGCCTTCCCAAGAGATGGCACAGTTACAAGGACTTAGTTAATGGGAGGGAGAAGCTACTAGAGTGGGAGCGTTTGTGGTCTGACTTGGTACAAGAAGAGATTCGGTGGAACACCAGAGATGGGACCTCATCCAAATAAGAGGAAGAGTAATTTGCATCAGTTAGCAAAGAAAAGAAAGCCAATTGAAAGAAGTACCAAGGCGAGGAGGGCGACAAGAAGAAGGACTTGTTGAACATCAAGCTTTTTCACTGTCACAAGTTCAGGCATTATGCCACGAAATTCCCACAGAAGAAAGAAAGAAAGAAGGAGCTTGCAGTCGCAGCAGCAAGTGAAGCTCTAGCTTCACAATTCAAACTTGGTTTCATTCTCATTGGATGCATGTAAAGCACTATAATGGGAATCATGTGGTATCTCGACAGTGGTGCCTTGTTCCATATGATGGGGAATATAGGTCTCTTCAATGACTTAGAGGAGAAAGACCTCAAGAAGAACATAGAGTTTGGAGATGATGGGAGGTATAGCATGACCGATATCGGTATTGTTACTTTTCAGAGCGAGTCTGGCTCCCCTCTCAGACTCACAAATGTGATGTATGTTCCAGGACTAAAGAAGAATCATGTTTACGTCGCGGTATTAGAAGATCATGGCCATGAGACATGTGAAACAGATTAGTGTGTGATTCAAGAACCTCTATGCACTTGAGGTACACGATATATGAAAAGCCTTGAGGAGAAACGAAAATTTTATAGATTTGGTGGTTGGGAGGGAGCATAAATTACTTCTCAATATGCGACCTCAGAAGCAGCCTCAGCAAGTTGTGGAGCAGCCATAATTGGAGAAGCAGAGAGGAGACCAAGTGGAGACATCCACACAAGCAGAGACCTCTAGTAGGGAGGAATTTCGAACCAAGAGGGAAGAGGGAGCACATGCAGCCATACCTCCACGTGTGAGGTGGAGTGATGTGAAGCAATAGTCCCAAGAGTGTAGAAATTTGGGCAGGATCCATTGAGGTGTTTTTTGCCTCGTGGATCATTACCTTGCTACAAAGGCCAATAATATTTAGTAGAAGTATGATCAGTGAGTCAAATATAGAGGAGTGCAGAGCAGTGTTGATAGCAAAGCAGGCTCAATAGAAAAGTTAGTAGTAGCACAGTTTTCCTAGTAGACAGTTGGAGACACAGTTGATTCAGTTTATTTTGTTTAGATTATCTTTTTGGGCTGCACATGTTGCAGTAATAACAACAACATTGACAGGTGTTGCATGCATAACATTCCAAAGGTACTAGATTGGGATAGATATGAATTCCTTTCTTGTTGAGAGGGAGTGTTGAAAATAGAAACAAGAAATGTTAAAAATAACATCAAGAAAAATTCCTAATTTAATTTGTCTTTGAATTAAATTGGGAATAAAATTGTAACTCCACATCTCATGACAAGTTGTAATAGTTAACTAAGTTAGTTTGACTTAGTTCGCTCAGTTAATTTGAGTTGAGGGTCTAACTAGAGTCATGTGGAGTCTCTCCAACAATTTGGAGCACTAGTTGAATTTATTTTGAGTTGTAATTATTTAATTCAGTCTAACTGAGTTAAAGTCAGTTAAACTAGTTATAACAGAAGGAGGAATTAGTGGGAGACCTAGTAGTGGGGTGTAACTTGCAGTTGTGGGGTGTTTCATGTCGAACATTGGGGTGTTTCCTGAAGTGCAGTATGGTGTTGCCTATAATGATCAACCAGTAAACTAAATATTCACTCATAAGTAACTCATGCATGTCAGATCAGAGAAAGACCCAGTTGGGATTGGAGTTCAGGGACAGTGTACTATCAGTTGTAAAATCATATAAATTAAACAAATGGTGCATGTAATAAGAAGAAGGCCCAAAATAAATCATTCCTTGATTATAAAAAACACTATTTTTAACCATATTAATTGCCTTTAAAATGAGGAATGAAGGCACAAGTTTAATCATTATTTTGGTGAGCACGATGTTATTGTGTTTTTTCTTGAATGTGTACGAAAAGAAACCACTTTAGGTTGTGTATGACAAACAACTCTAACAATGAAAATGGCTGTTAAACATTGTAGATCTGCAACAAATGATAGAAACAAAACCTGCCAAAGCCCTTATTTATGCCACAATCGTAGTTAAACAACAAAATGGAATAGTAAAATAAGTGCAAGTAACTCCAATAATCCAATGGAAACCAGATATATAAAGAATATATTTTATTAAACAACACCTGTGAAGGGAACAAATAATGTTACCAGTCCCCCTCTATGGGATGGGTTCTTGGCTATCCTCAAATGTCTTCAGCTTTTGTAGAGTCTCTCTCCTCTATAATGTGTAAAACCTAGCAAATAAAATGTTTGAGTTCAGTGAGAACTCAAATGGAAAAGAAAATTGGTGTGCAACGGTGATAATGATCAGAGTTAGAACTGTGAGTGCAACAATGAAAATAATCGAAAGTGAATAATGAATGGAAAACCCTTCTATTTTTAACAAAATATTATGTTATCCTTGAATAATGAGCAATAATAAAATATTATTAACCTCATTCTAGGAATAACTAATTGGAATATTTTATTATATTTGGGTAGAGGGAAAAAGTATTTAAACTTTTATTTAGAAATAATAAATAAATGAATGATTTATTTATTATCTCAAGAAATATGGTTAAGGAATAATAAACAAATAATGATTTATTTAATTATTCTTAAGGGATTTCGTCAAACTTGACCAGGAATAATAACTAATTAGTGATTAATTAATTATTCCTAGAAAAAATAAGATAATTAATGATTTGTCTATTTATTTCTCATAATTGGGTCAAATGTGACAAGGAATATTAATTAAACAATGGTTTATTTAATTATTCCTAGAAGATAATTAAACAAATAGAGATTTATTTAATTATTCTTCATGGGTTTAATTATAAATTGCTTAACAAGTGTGGTTTATTAAGTAATTTCTCACGGTGAAAACAATTTTACTATGGTAAAATTGGCCTTACATGGTGTACTTCGATCCATCTAGTAAATTATGGCTAGATGATCAATTTTTTGTGATAACAGATTGCCCCCCCAACGTATGAGTGTTAGGAGAAAAATGGATGATCGATGTATGTTGTAAGGACACAATAACTAGACAACAAAGTGGAGTCAGAGAGAGAGAGAGACCAATAGCGCTGAAGTGAAAGAGGATAGTGACAGAGGGAACGAGACTAATGCAAGTCCCTTTTTTTGTTGTGGTACCGAATCTCAGTGAGGCAGGGGAGGCATGCCTATACCTATCGAGATAACTTAGTACAAAATAATGATGCGCTCAAAAACATGAAACTGAACAATAAAATACATGCTAAATGGTACATGACATGCTGACATAATTGAGACAGAAAATAATAAAATTTGTCCCATATACATAATGCGTCTAGAAAAAACATGATCCAGCACTGAATACAATCACATCTCAGTACATGAGATATAATGGCCCTTCCCTCAAAAAATGGGTGGCAGGGAGGGTAGAACAACCAAAGAAGTCTTGTTGAACGGGAATGGGCTCTGTAAAATTGAATGGATCATCTAAAGGAGACGTGCATGCTATGAATGCTGCAAGCGGCCAACACTGAACCCATCAAATCTATGGAACTTCATCTAAGGTTGTAGTATAATAGGAAGGCATCTAAGCATGTGGGGGGGTACCTCAATGGCCACTCCCTCATGAGGTTTGAAACATCTCACACACACCCAGGAATCATTGGTACAATCTATTGCATCACTAGACCATCAAGTGTATGAACCACGAGCATGAAACAACCAAGTCAAAGGGAAATGAAGATTTCCTTTGCTTGATCCAAGGCACAGAATGAGAGTGGAAGTTGGAACCAAGATACATCGCCCTCTAGGTCATTCTTCTGGAATAAATGAGTTGATGTCGACAAAATAGGGCCCGCTATAGGTGAAAAATAGTAATGTGACTGATGGACTGACACCAGGGACAATGGAAAAAGTGGGACTGAGGGACAAACAGATGCCTTCCCTTCTCAGAGCATAAAGTGCATGGTTGACCTGGCAGTGACTGACTCGACTCTGGAGGGAGTGGTGGATAGTATTACTGAAGGTAAAAATGGGCAACATGGAATGAATGGTGTGCAAAGATGGATGGAATACTGTGACATGATGTAATGGGATGCAAAACAGACCCCATGGATGCAAAGGTGACTCATCGTAGATGTCATGAACAAGGGTGACTCGACAACGCTACCACACATAATATGCTCGGTGGGGACCATGAAGACACGAACATATGATGGTTACTCATGACGAAAATCGACACGTGAGATGAAAAGTATTAAGAGGAGGCGGACCTCAAAGTACAAGTGTCACTTTATGAAGAAATTCGATTTTGAGAGGCGATGAAGTGACACTTCTTGGCAAAATGGCTTCGTGGTGAAGTGTCAAATCATCAAAAACTAAGAGAGACCCATTATAGTACTTGATGAAAGCTTTCCAATGTTGTTGATGGTTCATCAAACTAAGCTATGGTTTGGTTGCAATGGATGACAAAAAAACTGTGGGTTTTCCTCTAAAAGGGTGTTTTCCCTCCAATTCGAATTCATTTGCAAATTGAGTTGTGGTGAATTTAGAGAGGAGGAAAAGGCCCTAAATCTTGTAGAGATCGTAATAGACAAACTGGCCATCAGAATCAATATCAATGACTTTTAGGTAGGTGGCCTTACTTATCTCTTCAGTTTCAGTGGTTTATTTCTTGATTTTAGTGCCCCATAGCTCCCTGGGAGACCCTTGTTGCTCCTCACAGCCGGCTCACACTTTTTTGGTCCTGAAGTGCGATCTGGATCACAGGAAATGGTCAAAAACCAGCGAACTTGCAATTTTCTAGCTGAAATCTACAAGCTGGAAATGAGAGGGAAGGTGATCTGTTGGCCTGGTGGGGGTTGTAGGTTGATCAGTGTAGGCCAATGTTTTCTTCTTTGAACTAACAATACATGTGGTTTTTTGAAAGTATGGCAGAGTCAAAAATCAACTAGCGCAAGCAATATTTGGACACCCTTTGATCTAATATTCAAAGGGATCAGGGGGTTCAAGGGGCATTAGCTTGCTATGGGGTGCTCAAGTTGGTAGAGAACCCATTGATGAGGGCACATGAGCCCTTGTTATCGAGGATCGTGAGCTACTGGGATCTAAACCTAGAGGTCATTGTAGTGTAGGGGCACAGGATCAAGTTCACGTTACAGGATGTGTACTTTTTTATCAGACTCCCTCCCCTAGGTGTGGTGGGGGATATACATCTAGTGTTTCCTCGTGGGAGGAACATTACAGAGTTATGAAGTGCCATTGTCCATGGGGTGTTCATGTGAAGGGCATGACCATCCTGATCAGTGATCTAAATAGGATAGAGACACAGGTTGTTGCCACAGCAGTGCTACGGGTCTTGGCCAGCTAGGCATTCCACCACATCACTAGTCGGCAGATGATGCTTGTTGAGAGTGTTTTGGCAAGGACCTACTATGGGTTGGCCCAAATGATATTGTCGTCGATGAAACGACAGTTGATTCTATGTAAGGGACAGGTGAGCCATGACTGTGCATTTGGTATAGTGCTTTGCACTTTCTTCTTTGAGAAGATACCCACCATCTGCCCTCATGTACAGATCTGGATGGAGGCCCACAGTAGCCTAGTATGCACCGCTGGGGGAAGCTAATGTGAAGAGGGGGAGGAGGTTAGGCGTGTGTTCTGACCCGAATTTTTCACACACTAGGATTAGATGCCCCTTTACATAGATGATTATCCTTATAGCGAATGAACTATTAGGGTGATCCTGACCTACCACTTCCACCGGGACAAGCATAGGGACCATATGGTAAGTGTTAAGTTGTTATTTTTATGGTGCATTATATATTTTTATCACATGTATATGGTACTGAGTGTAAAATATGTGGTATGCAGATATAGCACCATAAAACTGGTAGGATATGCAAGCCGAGCCGCAGCACCAGGGGCTGCAAATCAGGGAACATCATCGTCGCGTCAAGGTCTAGATGACAATGTTCTACTTGTTGACCTACGTCGTAGGTGTAATGTGCTCCTGACCAGAGTTTCTGGGCATGGGTGGCATGAATTAGATGATCGGTACACAGATGAGTGTAAAGGCCTTCCCTCAGAGTGGCGAGGGATCATGCGGCACATGGAAATGGTTGGTCAAGCAGTGCGTGATCTATGGGCATGTGGAGCAGAGCCTTTGGCGCGAGATCCGCCAGACAGTGACTAAGGACGGGGACATGTGGATCCCCTTTGTTTGGATTTTTGTAACATGCTATGGGCATGTCGAATGTATTTAGAGCTATGGGCTCCAAACACTTATATGTTTTATGTGATACATAATATGATTATGCATTTTTATATGACGATGATTGTTCGCCATGTATTTTGTTTATGGTTGTCTTATGTGGTATGCAAGTGATAAATGCCAATCTAGAATGTTATTTTCAATGGTATCTACAAAGTTTTTTTTGGCTTTAGGAACATGACTGAAAGTGATGGTTTGAAACTCACGTACCAACAACTTAACTCATAGATATTTTCTAAATAGGACTTGGTTATGCACATGATACACACCATTCAATTGCATTACAAGCAGCAAGGAACCTAAACGAACATGAAAATGAAGGATGCGATGAGCGAGGGAATCGACTAAAAAACCTATCACTACATCATATTAGGCCTGGTTATTGGTGGAAGATCCAATGCACACGTTGTTCGAATGGACTAACGTATGCAAGGGGATAAAAATGGCCTAGGTTGTTGAGGCTAGATTCCTAGAGAAGTGACTCGCACTGTCGGCATAATCGATACATAGTGTGGATGTTGGATCCATCTGAAAGGTGAAAAAGACAAAAGATGAGATGATGCAACCTACCTAATTTCATGACAAAAATAAAGACACGCAAATCAAAGGGATATGCTATGAGTAAAATTTCTTGAGGTAGAGTGCATTGGTAGAATTAGGAAGGATATGGCCTTCAAAATCCTCCAAAAGATATGCCTCCTTGCTTAAGTGCAAGGGTAATCAGGGTTAGACATAACTTCCATGATGTCCCCATTAGAATGGAAGATGGGTGGACGAGAGAAATACTGACTACAAGATGCAGCAGCTGTACCTGGTGCATCATCCTGAGAAAGAAGGTTCACATACGCATCATCTAAAATGGTAGATGACGATCTAGTAGATAGAATATCTATCGATATTGAGACCTAGATTTCCAACGAAAGGGATTCAATAAAAGGGCACGTAGAAACCTTAAAAATGTTTGTCTATGTGGAACTCAAGGATGATGATAGGTAAAGGATATGGACATGGAGTCTGTCATCTCGACATCCGGGGGAAGGATCACGATGGTAGGACTAGAGTCCCTTGTTCTGGTACACTAGGTGTACTAGAATCCACAGGTAGAAGAGTAGATGATCCACTACGAGTGGCCTCGTATTCACAAAATACTTGAAGGCAATCATAAAATTCATCGAGATGAGGGAAACAATGGGAATAGTGACCATAATGATCACACAAGGCACAAGGGTGATTTGTGCGCAATGTTTTGAGTTTCTTGGCTGGTCTCAGTAAGGTAACTTGGACCTTAGGGATATTTGACTCAGGTAATGTTTCATAAACCAAAGGTTTGAGACGAGAAAGCTTAGGACAGTTATTGGTGGCATGCCCAACAACTTCATACAAAGTGCACGAAGGTGTCAGCCTTGGAGCTTTGGGAGCTGGAGGTGCTTGGGGAGCCTTGTCCTTAGGTTCCTTTTTCTTGGCTTTGCACCCGTGTCCAAATGCTTTTGAAACAGGAGTGTGCTCCTGTTGAGGTGGCAGTGGAATTCGAGCAGTGACAGGAGTTGTAGGGATTGGTTGAACTTGGGTCAAAGCATGATATGGTTTTAGCTAACCATGCGGAGTGCTCGTAGGGGGATTAATGTACCACACTCGGATCCCCAAATTCATGTTAGGGAGGACCAACGAAGCCATGACAGGGACAAAAAATATTCTCGAAGGAGGAAACACGAAAGGTATCTGTCCTGCAGGGTAATGTCCCAACAAAACAGCTCCTAGACGGTTGAGACCGGGAGGAATAGTTCCAGGTGGGAACAAAGGGGAGGCACCCACAAAAGGAGGAGGTCCTGGGGGGTGGATCCAGATGGCTTGGCTGGGATGGTAACCGTGGGGTGATGAAGAGATGGTTGCAGATAAGATGTACCAGACTGCTTGTGAGTAGCTCGTGATGCCTATAACATGAAAACACTCAAAGAGATAGGCTCAAAGATAAGAGGGGGAGGACCGGGGAAAGCACCTAATAATGAGTAATCTTTGTAGACTCCAGGTGAAACACCAGTGAGAGGGGTAGAAAATTGCTTGTCGGACATCGATGAGATAATGGACTCGGGGGAGGTCAAGGATGCCGGCTCATAGCATGTCAACTGATTGATGGTGACAATCTTCCCTTCATGGGGGAAGCACATCTTGCGGAAAACCATAGATGGGATGGATGACATGGCATAAGTGTAACTATGACCCAAGAGAATGTTGTAATCTAGAGGTTCATCAATAACTTCAATGTCAACATGAATAATCTTACCCGCAAGAGTCACTAGACAATTGTGATACATGTTTAGAGGCTAGGAGGAGTGACTGTCCCAAGCATGCAAAGTGATGGTTGATGGGGGCAGCTCAGGTGACTTGAGTTTCTTCCAAACAACAATGGACATCACGCAGGTGGATGCGCCTTCGCCAATAATTCATTGGGAGATGATGGAATTACAGACTCATATTGGTATTTGGAAAGCAACGGATGGAGGTAATGGAGGATGTTCTGATGTATTAACAGGGAAGACAATCAAACAATCATTTGAAGGATCTACTGTGCCCAAAGCAGTTAGGAGAGATTTCTTCTGAGATGGGAATGATTGGAGAACCTCCAGCGTTGACGTGGTAGCAAGTGATTATGCCAAGTCATCTACTATATTGTATGTATGGGCAACTCGGTTAGAAGCCACAATACAGTGTAATGGTCCCTTGGGGATCTTAGGAATTCACTCAACTTTAGGTTGAGGGATCTGGAGCAAACCATTTGGTGTTGTAGGAGGCTCAGTAGATACTTTGGTTTTGGACTCAGTGGCAGACGAAGTCGATGGCTTGTCATATTGACTCGACCAAGTTTGGAAGTTGACATCATAGGTATTGACCTCATCAGAATTCATCATGAGGATCTAGTAGTCACCAGGACTAGAAGGTTGTGAAAGGTGAGTTGCTTGACTTAGTTGAGGTTGAGCAGCAACAAATCCTTGTTGAGGGAAAGGATTTGTGAGCACGGCCGATTGAGATGGCGCGGAATTCTAAGGCGGTTGTTGTATGGGTGGTTAACCTCTAGAAGCTGCTTGGGCTTCCCACATTTGGCGCATCTAGGGTAAGAGGGGACACTCATCAGTATAATGGCCATGTACAACACAACATGCACAAGGCTTATTCGTACAAATAGCCTTATTCTGCTTAGGTTGGTCGCCTTATTGTTGGTTGTTGGTGTTAGGTTGGTTCCCCTAGGGTTCATTAGGTTGATTACCTTAGTTACCATGGTTACCCTTGTTACCTTTTCCCTTATTCTTTTTCTTCAAATTTTGGGGATTGGTCACACTACGTTGTGCAAACACTTGACCCTTAGGGCACGATGGCTACTGGGGCTGAGGATGCATGGGAGGTTGTGACGCTAATGCCTGAGGGGATGGAGCACTCGACGGTGCATAAGTATAATATGGTGAAGGGGCAACGGTCTGGTAGACAAGTTGAGCACTAGCTCGCTCTGACGTTTGCTGATGTGGATGGGTAAATGCATAAAATGTGCTTTATCTTGAATACATGTTGCTAGCAGGAGGGGCATAAGCGTTAGAGGAACTGGTGCCTCCCTGCGGATAGCCATAACTCTGCTGAGTATATGGTGAAGGATATGAAATAGCTCCAATGATACTGCTGGTGGCATGAGATTCCCCCGATGCATTGGCACCACCAGGATGGGGGAGGTCTGGTATCACGGTATAGACATAACCATATTGAGCATAAATCAAGTCAGATCTCATAGCAGTCTGGAGAGCCTCTTCCTCTGTCCGAGGAAAATGAAATGTGACATCTTTGGCAATAGGTGACAAAAGAGTTCTAAGAAACCAATCTAGGTAGACACAATCTTTGAAGGGAGGAGCATGACACATGCTCCTCCTTCTATGCCATTCCTGGACATGATCGGAAATACAGGTGGCAGAGGATTGAAAAAATGTGGTCAAGAGCTTTGTACCGGTGTTGTATCAGAGAGGTAACTAAAAATATGAGAGGAACACTTTATCAAGTGTTGCGAAAATGAAATGAGAGGCGGGGGGCTGGTCAACATACCACTTCGCAGCATCTCCAGTGAGCGTGCGTTGGAACAACCAAAGGCGAATGGAATCATCGGTGATGGAATTGGATGAAGACCACATATGGAAGGAGCAGATGTGATTGGTAGGTTCTTCTCCGGAATTACCCTCAAACTTGGGAATGTCGAAGGGAAGCTTAGTCAGCATAGCTGGCCAACCAGCATCATGGTGTATAAGGTCATTAATCAACTGGCTAAAATCTAGGAGGCTTAACCCATCCATGAAAGGTAACATGCGAGTTGCTGGAATGGTTCTTAAGACAGTTCCGCTAGATGTGACCACCGGGGTAGAATCAGAACCAACACCAGGATGGGTTCCTGCGCCTGTAGTGGGTCCTAACATGATGACAGTATGTAGTGAAGGAGGCTTGGAATTATATGAGGAATCAGATGAACCAAAAGAGGAGTCGGTATGGGGACTGATGAGCACTAGTATTGTAGCAATAATGTTGCAACTCCTGGGGCTACCAGCTTTACTTTATCAACTTGGGGTTCGTACAAACTTGGAGGTGACAATGTTGTATACACAAGTAAAACTGATGGTTCTGCCTTTTGTCACTGTTCAGCTGGTGAGAGACCACTATGGTTTTCAAGCCAGACTTCTATGGATTCATAGGAAGCTTGATTACTGATGAAAGAAAGAGAAATCTACTCTAGGAGAAAGCTTGTCTACTACAATAAGGAAAAGGACTGAAATCTAATGCTAAAAACACATTATTTCCTAACTAACTACTGAGAAACTATGCTGTACAAGAATGCCAAGCTAACATGTATGAAATTCTATTGTCCTAAGAATGGAAGTTCAAAACATCAAACATCACTAATGTGCATGTAAAGGACTGAACAAAATCTGTTTTTTTCTTTTTATTCTTTTTATGGAAAAACAAGTGTGAAATCTAATCACTTTTGGTGATGTAGCAGGTGGCTTAGGGATGTTGGTGGATGGTTGGAAGGTTTGGGAGACCCTTAGGTGACCTTATGTGGCTTCCTGGAGGTTTTCCCTTAATTCAGCCTCAAAACGGGCCACTACAGGAAAACCTACAGGATGTCCTAAAAACCTATAAGATTCCTTGTATTTATACAGGATACAGTCGAGAGCAAACGATGGGTGTTGGAGGTGATGGAAGGCTTAGGGAATGTGGTTGATGGATGGAATGGAGTGAGAAAATACCTAGGATCACTCAGAACTTAAAACCAAAGTTGGGAGATGGTTGGATTTGATTAACATGCTTGGAGAAGTTTCCATGTAAAATGATGAAATTAGTGAAGGCCTTAGTGAAAGAAAGGAATGATTATGGATGGATGAAGTTCGAAGGAGGTTGCTTGCTATGAAATCTTTCTCTATGTATGAAACACCTGCACTGCATCAAATAATGATATTTGTCCAAAAATCATGTAAACAAGAAGAATTCCAATGAGCTAGAAAAACAGAGTTTAATGAGCTAGTTGTCTTCTTCATGCATGAGGGAAATTGCATAATAAAACGGATTCATTGATGAGATCTACTGTAAGACTGAAAATGGAGGAAATGGTAATTAAATCCTACACTTGAAAACTGATCAAATGCTAGTTCAAGTAGAGTAAACTCTAAATTCTATGAGAAAGTAGAAATCTGTCTTTTTGGGGCTGCATAGGGGTCCTTTCCTCAAATCATGATCCCTGAAGGAAGAAGTGAGGCCAAGACACCTATTGACAGTGTTTTGGTGTTCCTTTTATCCCTTCTAACCTACTGCTGAAGTAAAGCACAAATGGAAGCAAGCTAATAAACAAACTAATCAAATCTACACTACTTGCAATGAAATACTTCTAAGGAAAAATTAACCTTAAATCTATGGAGCTAATCTAAGCATACAGATACAAGAAGAGGAGCCTTTGCTGCTAGGGTTGGGCCCAAACCCAAGAGATTCAGCCCTTTGAGTTAACTCAGTACTGGATCATGAAAAAGCTCATTCTCATTATCAAAACAGAAAATTACATAGCAATTTCTTCTACAAGTCTGGAGCTCCAAAATAACTAGTGTTTTTACAAAAAAAAAAATTGAATCCTAATGAGGCTCTAGGCCTCTTTATTTATACAACTGAAGTCTCCAAAGGCTTCCTTAAATATAGGGAGGCAGGCTCCCAAACTCGAGATGAACTAACTCTTTGACCATCACTTGCTTGGCTTCCTTTTGATCTTCATGACTTGGCTGCTTGTACTCCAAGTTGGTGTGATTGATGGTGGAATATTCGAATGAGGGAGGGGTAAATGAGGAGGATTTATCTCCTACAATCTCTCTTCCTTGTTCCATTCAAGTTTAAACCCTTAATCTTGCCAAAATTACCTGATTTTCTCTCACAAACCTGCATCCAATGCACATTAGTCTACTAGGCATAATATATCAATTTAACTCATTTCATTAAACAAATATAATCAAAACATGTAATAAATTGTGAGAAGAGTTGATTTGACTGAGATAGGAGGTGAATTAAGGTCCATATAGTTACCCAATGATGAGGCTCATCATCATCCCCCTATTGAAATTGTTGCTCATCCTCTGAGCATCTCAATCAATATCCATGTCTTTCATTGCTCTAGTGGCCTCCCTGACATCCCATGCTTTTGTTTTGGTTTCCTCTTCTTCTACATAGAATCCTGCCTTCCTTTCTACCTCCTCCCACTGCTTTATTTCTTCCTCTTCCTTCCTTCCTTCTAACATCCCCAGGAGCAATGGTGGACTGAGTCTCAAATCAATCAAATTGACATTGAGCCTTTGGATGGTTTGTTTGTACATGGGTGTCATGTTCAGTGCTTCTCTCATCCTTTGAGGAGAATGATACTCTTTGATTTTCAAACTGTAAGGCAAAGTATTCCATCTCCTTTGGAAAGCTTGCATGTTGTCATCCCCTAACAGTATGAACATATCCTCAAAATGTGTAATTGTTTTCTCTTAGGCAACAAGATACCAGGGTGCAAGTTGAGGATCATTTGCAATTAAATTATGTGTGCTGATGATAGCCATTGGATTGGAATACTCATCTCTTATCATGAGAGGCTCTGTTTGTTCCCTTTCCAATATCCTCTTCATTTATGCAGCCCTTGCTTCCTCATGGTTCATCCATGATGCCAAATCCATCAACTGTAAATCCCCTAGCTTTTCATTAGAGTCCCATACATTCATATCTGTCAAGGCCATGTTATGAAAGTAGAACTCAAACATCTTATCCCTATCTTTCAATGTGCTTTAATCACAAAGATCAATGAATTGTCTATAATCCTGGAATGGCATAGTGCCTCTTTGTGCTAGGGCCTTGATTTAGAACTACATCCATTATTCCTTAATTTATAATGCATAGGACTTAGCTAGCATCCTACATTGGATTGCTTCCAAAGATAGACTGGACATGGATGCTAATTGATTCTCTCTTTCTTGCAGTTGTCCTTTCGACCATGCATTTTCTACCTCCAAATGAGTTTTTATTATGGCCTATATGTCCCTCAGGCTACTTAGTTCTTTGCCCATCTCTTTGAGCTTCTCCTCCATGTGACCAATGTCCTCAACTCCCTTGGACTTGGAAATCTACATCCATCTATGTATTTTGGCCCTTTCTTTCTCAAGCTCAAAAAATAATGGGATGGAAAAATTTTGTGAAGTGACCTTTCCCCCTTCAATAAATCTATAGTAGGAGTCAAGGTTAGGTTGAGGACTAGGTTCCCATAGCTATGGGACCTCTCTCTTTGTTTCTTGCTACATACTTCCTTCCTTATCCAATTTCTGAGTTTCCTATATTTTTAGCAGAGTTTCCAGTAGGACTGCCTCTGCTTCCTGTAGGTCTTGTTGTGTATCATATAGGATATATTTTCATTTGGATGGGGTAGATCTATTCATAGGCCTTCTCTCATAAGTGATAGGAGACTTAGGGGAGCTTTGTGTTGAGGATCCTTCTCCTTGAGTTTTTGTAAGAGGAGCCATCTTCTCATGTTGTTTAGGTGAGTCCTCAATAACAATGGGAATCTTGGTTGGAGTTTGAGGTTTTCACTGCCTTATCCTTGTACTTTTTCTTGTTCTAAAGTATAAGGGGGATTGCCTCTGTCTTTTGTCTTTTTGTTTGATAGGGGTTCTAAGGGAAGTGAGGGCAGCTGCTGCCTATTTCTCAGTGGGTTCTGGAGACACCCTAGGTGACTGCTCCTTGTCCTCTGCCTCCTCTTTTCCATTGCCTTTTTCACCTTTGTCCTTCTCCTATTCTTCTCCCTCTATATCCTCATATTGTTATCAGATATCTCCTTGACATCTTCCTATGTTTCTTCATCACTTCCCTTCTCTTTCCCTTCCTCTTCCTCCTCATCTATTTCCTCTTCATCCCCCTCTGCTTCTTCTTCATCTATTTCAGTCTCTTCTTCATCCTTTTCACTAACAGTAGGGATAATATCATATGTGATGGCTTTGATATCCTCCTCTCCTGGCATGTCTCTGAAATTTTCCCAAGTGATAGGAATTATAAGGTTTTGGAGGGAATCTTCTATGATGATTCTAATTAACCCATGGTGGGCTAGCTATTGGTAGTTTCCTTCCTGCACCTTCATGCTTGTATTTATCAATGGTTGCAGAAGGAAGTATGGTATGTTGAGCCTTTGGTGAGGAGGTGTTTCTACTCCAAACTTCAATTCTTCAAGAAGCCTAAAGTGATTTCCATATACCACACTATACCTAACTTCACATGATATGCATTTTATAATATGGTAGCTTACCTCATTCCAGGGGTATGGTAGGCTTGCTCTCCTCACTCCATTTATGTCTTCAATGGGCTCCTCTCCCTCTAGAAAGAATTTCTTCTTTGAGTTTGGATATTTCCTTTGTCTTCCTTTCTCCAAGGCACTCCTAAGGGAAGTGTGGTAATTTTGATTATGAGTTCAGGGGTGAGCTCTATGGAGAGGCCTCTCACCACAACAATGGCATGGGTCCTGGTCAATGGAATGAGGGAGAGAGAAAAATCTTTGGCTACTTCATCATCATACCCCCTTAATTTCTCAAAGTACCCCATCCAATTATGCCTTGTGAATATTTCTAGCACAGGAGGGTGTTGGTGAATCCTTACAGTGTTAATGGGCTCCCTTCTATTAACCCTCTCCTGTCATTTTGTTTCATGAATTTGAGGAGCAGAGATAAAAAAAATTTAATGGAGGAAATGGGACTGAAATTTCTGTGGATACAATTCCCTTATACATCTATCAATTTCATCAAACTAGGAGATTTTTTTGTTCTTTTTACTTGGAAAAATGGAAGGAAATGTAGAGCCTACCTCCTCATAGTGCTTGTTGTAGCCAACCCCTATGTTTCCCCCTATGAAATTGCTCTCTGCCAATCCTATAGACTGCCTGACTGTATCCTGTAGGATTCCTGTGTGATCTTGTAGGATTTCCTGTAGGAAGTCCTACACAGGAAAAAAATGAAGTTTTCCTCTCCTGTAGGTTGCTTGGGGAGGAGAGTGACTTTCCTAGAGTGAGCCTCAAGAAGATGAATGCATCAGAGCATGGGGATCAACGTTTATTTCCTCTTTGGTCAAGTTGAATAAGGTGGTGTGCTAGCAGCTGAGGTACGAATTTCTATTTTTGGACCGTTGAACCCCACTACCACATCATCATTCCTTTCACCTCATCCTATTTGCTTGCCCTGGGCACCTCAAGAGAGGTTTTCACCCAGAGATCTTTTTATTTCTCTTTTTTTTTTACACCATTGGGCCGCCCCAAGAGGTTTTCAACCCAATAGTGGGACTCAGGCACCCCTTGGAGATTTTCACCTGAGTCTCCTTATTTTTTCTTATTTTTTCTTTTTTTTTTTCTTAGTGACTTGATGAGGTAGGAGCTGAGGCTTGCTCCACCACCATCATTTTTTTATTGATACCTTTAATAAACTCTTGCTTTGACAATGGCCTTTTGTAAACTTTCAATCTGTACCCATTAACAAGTAAAGTAATGGCCACCATCATTTTTTTATTGATACCTTTAATAAACTCTTGCTTTGACAATGGCCTTTTGTAAACTTTCAATCTGTACCCATTAACAAGTAAAGTAATGGCCTTTGCATCTACAGTTCTGATCTGCACTAAACCATTATCATGACATCTCCCTATAACATAAGGCACTAACCATCTTGTCCTTAACTTGCCCTCAAAGTCCTTATACTTGGAATCATATAACAAAGCCCAATCACCTTCTTAAAATTGCTTATCCTTGTTGTTCTTATCATGCCAGATCTTCCTTTGAATTTGAGTCACCTCTGTGTGTAGGAGGGCCTACATTCTGAACTCATCTAAACCATTCAACTGGAGCAATCTCTCTTTTTATGCACTGCTGAGAAATAGATATAGTCGGGCTGCCATCCTTAATGTATTATACTCAAATTCAATGGACAACAGGGCCTTTTTCCCATAGACCAGCTCATAGGGTGTGAGTCCAGTGGTGGTCTTATAGATGGTATTATAGGCCCAGGTGGACTCAACTAGTCTATCTGACCAATCTTTCTTGTTGTTGCTAACAAATTTGGTCAAGATGCCCTCTAGTGCTCTGTTGGTCACCTCCACTTGCCCATTAGCTTGTGGGTGATAGGGAGTGGAGGTTATATGCTTGATCTTGTGTTGGCTTAGCAGGTCTTCAATCATGTTGGAGGTGAATTGGTTGCCTTGATCAGTGACCAGTTCTTTAGGGTACCCAAACTTGTAAAATACATTCTCCCTTAAGAACTCAGCCACCTTCTTCTATGTTGTTGCCTTGATTGTCTTGGTTTCAGCCCACTTAGTCAAATAGTCAGTGCATACAATGATATATTACTTTTGCTTGGAAGGAGGGTCAATAGTTCCAATGAAGTCCATGCTCCACTTGTCAAATGGCCCGAAAGTCACTTGAGGTTGAAAAGGCATTTCATCTCTTGAAGTAGGCTTTCGCATCCTTTGGCACCGATCACGCTGGCTAGTATATATTTTCACATCTTGATGAAGAGTGGGCCAATAATAACCAGCTTGTAACACTTTAAATGTTGTCCTCTTTGCTGCAAAGTGACCTCCACAAGGCCCATCATGACAGGTCAGAAGGATGTCAAAGACTTCCTCCTCCCTAACACATCTTCTCAGTATTTGATCCAGGCCTAGTTTGAAGAGGTTGCCCCCAATCCAAGTGAAGGGGGCGCTCTTCCTCACAATCTTGCTTTTCTCTTTAGAGGACAAATTCGGTGGGAACTGTGCAGATACCAAAGAGTTTGCTATGTCAGCAAACCATGGAGAGAGAACCAAAATGGCGAATAGGTGCTCATCTGATAACTGATCATCAACCATTCCATCCTCACCTGTAGGAAAAGTTAATGCGAAAAAAAATAAAAATAAAAAATAAAAAAATATAAAAATAAAAATAAAAAAAAAATATAAAAATATAAAAAAATAAAATAAAATAAATAAATAAAAATAAATAAATAAATAAATAAAAAATAAATAAAAAATAAAAAAAAATAAAAATTAAATATATATATATATATATATATATATATATATAGAGAGATATAATAATAATAATAATAATAATAATAATAATAAAATAAATAAATTAAAATTAAAATTAAAAATTAAAATAAATTAAAATAATAATAATAAATAATTAAATTAAAAATATAAAAATTAAAAATCTGCAACAACATTTTCCTTGCAAAGTTTATCAACAGTAGTTAGACCAAACTATTGTAATAAAAGTAACCATCTAATAGTTTGGGCATTCGCATCATGTTTATTGATTAAATATTTGATTTCAGCATGGTTAGTATGTACAAATGTTTGATATCCTGTAATAAAATTCCTAAATTTTTTCAATGAATGCACAATAGCCAAGAGCTCCTTTTCGGTCATTATGTAGTTCAGCTCGGCATTTGACAGATTCTTACTGATAAAGTAAATGGCATGAGGCAATTTTTCATCTATCTGGCCTAGGGTTGATCCTATGGCTTTGTGTGAGGCATCAACATGTATGTGAAAAGGAAGGGCCCAATTTGGGCCTCGAAGAATCGGTGCAGTGGTTAACTTGTCCTTCAAGGTGTCCAAGGCCTCTTGACAACTTTTTGACCATACAAACTCAGATTCTTTGGCCAACAACCCAAATAAAGGAGAAGCCAACTTGCTGAAGTCTTTTATAAACCTGCGGTGGTATCTAGCTAACCCTAGGAAACTTCTAACATCTTTTTGCTTTTGAGCAGGTGGGACCCTTTAGATGATAGCTATTTTGTTTGGGTCCACTTGCAGTCCTTGTTGAGATATTGAATGACCTAGCACAGTCCCTGCAGTCATCAAGAATTCACATTTTTCGAGATGAGAGACAGGTTCATCTCAATGCATTTGTAAAGTACCTTACCTAAGTTGGACATAGCCTCCTGGAAATCACATCCATAACGTGTAAAATCATCCATATAAATCTCTACCACATCATGGACTAACTCAGCAAAGATACGCAGGATTGCTCTCTGGAAAGTGGCAGGAGCATTGCATAAGCCAAAAGGAAGGACCCTATAGGTGAAATTACCCCAAGGACAAGTGAAGATGGTTTTATCCTGGTCTTTCAGGCTGATCTAGATTTGATAGTACCTAGTGAATCCATCTAGGAAAGAGAAAAAAAATTTCCCTACCGGGCCATCTAGCACTTGGTCGATGAAAGGTAGAGGGAAATGGTCCTTCTTTGTGGCTTTGTTTAACTCCCCGTAATCAACACAAATCCTCCACTTACCATTTTTCTTTGGAACCAACACCAAAGGAGAGAATCACTCACTATCTGAGATAGGGTAAATGAATCCTGCATCTAGTAGCTTTTGCAGTTCTTCTTTGAATATATCTTTAAGAGATGGTTTCGTCCTCCTTTGGGGTTGTTGGGCTGGCTTGCAACCTTCTTTGATATAAATTTGGTGAGTACACATCGAGGGGTGCACTCCTTTCATTTCTTTGTAACTCCAAGCAAAGGCATCCAGGTGTTCCTTTAGCAAGTTGCACAACTTTTCTTCTTGTTGAACAGAAAGAGCTGGGTTGATTTTCAAAGTTCTCTTGGGGCTGAATTCGATGGTTTTGACTCGGATAGGGTTGGAATCGGCTAAGCATAGATCAATCTGATGGTTGTTCTGGGTTTCCTTTACTACTTCTTCTAAGGACAATGTACTGGGAGTTGGACTTTGGAGTATGTGTTCAATCAAATCATCTTCATCTTGTTGTCCCCCTCCCATGGTTGTTTCTAAGGTATAGAGTTGGGTAGAATAAACTTCATCTTCCTCCTCCTCTTCCATCCACAAAAGTAAGTCATGTTCTAGAGATGGCTGAGCAGGAAGGTATAGGACTAACTACTTGGACATCTGCCCATTTTTTATTTTCATATTTACAGCCCTACAGCTAATGTAGGCATCGGCAGTGGCTAACCAGGGCCTCCCAAGGATGAGAAGGTAACCAGTAATATTAGCCTTAGGCTAGAGAACTACGAAATCTTCAAGGTACTCCCAATAGTCAATGGAGACCATCACATCCTCCACAATCCCCTCAGGGGTCACTGTAGAGTGGTCTACAAGTTCCATAACTGTTGTGGTCTTTCTCAATGAACCTTGGAGGTTGAGCTTGAGCATGGTGTCCTTGGTCATCACATTAATGGCAGCCCCAAGATCGATCAAAGTGTGTGGGACAATGGTGCCATTGATGTGCACATCTACTACATGCCTTCCAGGGTCCAAATACTTTGGATAGATTACCTGCCCCAGCATTAAGTCGAGCAGTTATCAAATGACATTAATGGTAGGGCATCTCTTCTTTGCCTCCTTGGATTCTTGAAGCACTTCTCCTTAATCAACTTTTTGTAAATAGGTACATCTTTAATAGCTTGGAGAAGTGAAATTTTGACACATAGGTTTTTCAATTCTCCCAGAAGTCTAGTCTCTTCTAGGGTAGGCTGGAGTGGTTGGGTTAATATCTCAGGAAAGGGTGGTGGATTTACTTTAGGCATGCTTTCCTCTCTTTCTTCCTCAACCTCCCTAGGTGAAGGTAGAGGTTGGTTGTCCGGGAGTACCCTCCTAGATCTCAAGTTGATTTCCTAAATCTCCACAGCATAAGCAGGATAGGATATCTCTCCATTGTATACTTGTTGTGCATGTCTGTTGTTCAGGTTCGGATTTGGTTGGGTAGGCATTTGTGGTTGTTTAGGTGGAGCAGAGTGTAACAGCTATGGTTGAGTAGGTGGTGAAAGCAATAAAGTTGGAGCATTGTTGTATGGGGGCCTCCACCTCTGGGGCGGTGCACTCCACTGAGGTTGTGGCAGAGCATATGGTTGAAATGATTGGCTGGCTAGCTGGGAATGATATTGAGGTGCAAAGGACCAAGGAGGAGGTGTAGCCCAGGAAGGATGAGCAGGGGGGGCCCCAAGAAGGTATAGATGTGGTCTAATTGGGGTTGTTATATGCATGGGATGACCCCTTCATGGCTTGCTGGTATTCCCTAGGCCCATGAGGTCTCCTTTGGTTTATGTAGCAGAGCTATTCAATTACCCCTTTAGCTCCTTAATATACAGATTTTAATCCAGGGAGAGAAGGGCACTTGTTTATGGAGTGGTTTTCTTCACAGACTAAGCAGATTCATAGAATTCAATAGACATTCATTCCTAGGGTGCCTCCTAGTGCATCTTGGACAGAAAATGGCTAAAGCTCTCTCTGACTCCTCATGTTTTCTCTTAATTTGAATAGTGTCCATCTGTAGGGAAAGTGTTTGCATTATCTCACTCTTGAAATCCTCCAGCATGTTTCCAATTTCAACCTTGATGGATGAATTGGAAGAGGATGCATTGACCATAGGTTGACTACCCCTACCCTTTTTCCTAGCTGCCCTAGAATGGTTTCTAAAGACAGTCTTGATATCCTTATTGGGTAACTGGTAGATATCCCCACCTACTTACAAGTTTAGGGTATCCAGAATATCTTCCCTTACTCCTCTAAGCAAGACTAACTTTAGTGACTCAGGGTCAAGTGTGCACCTAGCCCTTTTGTAGCTAAGCCGGAATCTTTCTTCGTAATCCTCTAGGGATTCATCATGCCCTAAGGTCATCTTAAAAATTTCTTCTTTAGTGTCTTTAGACCTACAGTAGTCTCGATACTTGTTGTTGAAGGCTTATTGCATCTGAGTCCAAGTTGTGATGATATCCCCAGGTAAACCCTTGAACCGGCGCAAAGTTGCATCCTTGAGAGTGGTTGGAAATAGTTTCAACTTCTGCTCATCATTGGTGTAGTCATAAATTTGGCATATGATAACAAACTCAAATAAGAAAGTGTATGGATCTTCTCATGTCAAGCCATGGAAATGAGGAAGGGTAGAGGGGCTTATATTTTCATCTTAGTATCCCCATTAGTTTCCCTTATGGGGAAGGTACCCTCAACTATTTCTCTATCTCCTCTGTCATTTTTGTTTTCAACCATTGGTTCAGTGGGAATGCGTTCTCCTTCTTCTTCTTCCCCTGTAGGTTCTTCAAATATGTCTGGTTTCTCGCCTAAGTTTTCCTCCAGTTCACAACCACCGAAGAAGAGGGAAGGTTGGTTGCTTGAACCAGTGGGGGTATTTGGCAAAAATTTCACTATGTTATCCCTATTCCTACGATGCATGAAAAAAATGTTTTTGTTGTGTTTTGTGTTAATTTTCAAACTTTGAAAGTAATTGCAGATTGAATGAAAACTACTGACTGAATGAAAAATTAACTGCTTGATTGAAATCTTACTTGCAAAATGGAAAGGAAAGCAAAGAATGCAGAATGGAAAAGGAAGCAAACTAAATTACTTTTGCAGAAATGAAACTACTAGCAGAATATTAGAAACAAGAAATGGAATAAAGCAAGCAGTAATCACATATTACTCAGACACCTCCCCGGCAACAGCGCCAAAAAGTGATGAGCACCAGTGTTGCAACAAGAATGTTGCAACTCGTGGGGCTACCAACTCTACTTTATCAACCCGAGATTCGTACAAACTTGGAGGTGACAGTGTTGTATACACAAGTAAAAGTGATGGTTCTGCCTTTTGTCATTGTTCAGCTGGCAAGAGACCACTAGGGTTTTCAAGCCAGACTTCTATGGATTCAGAATAATCTTGATTACTGATGAAAGAAAGAGAAATCTACTCTAGGAGAAATATTGTTTACTGTAATAAGGGAAAGGATTGAAATCCAATGCTAAAAACACATTATTTCCTAACTAACTGCTGAGAAACTATGCTTTGCAAGAATGCCAAGATAACGTGTATGAAATTATGTTATCCTAAGCATGGAAGTTTAAAACATCAAACATCGCTATTGTGCATGTAAAGGACTTAAATAAATCTGTTTTTTCATTTTTATTATTTTTATGGAAAAACAAGTATGAAAGCTAATCTCTTTTGGTGATGTGGCAAGTGGATTAGGGATGTTGGTTGATGGTTGGAAGGTTTGGGAGACCCTTAGGTGACCTTCTGTGGCTTTGTTGGGTCCCTATAATACTAGTGATTACCCCATTACTATTGTAGTTGTATCTCTTATTAATATTGTTGTGCCCCTATTGTCCCCATATTGTTATTATTGTGCCGCATAGAATCCCTCTATTGTTATTTTTGTGGCTTTATATTATTATTGTTAGGTCGGATGTTATATTGTGACTCCTTAACTCCTATATATAGAAAGGAGGTTTTGTCATTTGAATCATCCAAGAATTGTTCATTTATGTAGTGTAAAGGAGGTTGCCCCCTCGAAGAGGCTGAATTCTAAGGCATTGATTTATCTTTTCTATCTTTTTCTTGAGCTAGTTTCATAACACTTGGTATCAGAGCTTTGGATTCTAGGGTTTCGCTGCTCCAAATAGGTCATCGTGGCATTTTCGCTATAACTTTTTTTCTGCGACGTTTCAAAAGCTAAAAAAAAAAACAATTTTGTGAATAAATCGCCCTAAACCTCGGGTCCGAATTTCAGAGCTTTTTGCGCTGTATTTGCGGAGATATGATCTGAGGAAGTTGGTCTTTTTGCAGACTCCTATATGCAAAAAGATCCAAATGTTTCTTTGGATTACAAGAGGTGGAATATCTGAGTCATATTGTATCTCATGAAGGAGTTAAGGTAGACACTAGAAAAATTAAAGCCATTAAGGAATGGAAAATCCCCACATCCATAAAGCATCTGTGAGGATTTCTTGGGTTGACAAGGTATTATCGCAAGTTTGTTAAGAATTATGGGAGAATAGCAGCACCTCTAACAACACTATTGAAGAAAGATGCATTTTCACGGACTCCAGAAGCAACAAAGGCCTTCGAACGTCTTAAAGAGGCAATGTGCCAAGCACCTGTCTTAGCTACACCGGACTTCACAAAAACCTTTATTGTGGAATGTGATGCTTCAGGAAATGGAATTGGTGTTGTTTTAATGCAAGATGAAAGACCCATTGCTTTTGAAAGTCGTCCAATCAAGGGAAAGTTTTTAGAAAAGCTATTTATGAGAAGGAAATGTTGGCAATACTCCATGCACTTAAGAAATGGCGACCCTACCTAATGGGAAGACACTTCAAGGAAAAAACGGATCATGATAGCCTTAAATACTTTTTAGAACAAAGATTATCCTCTGAAGAGCAACAAAAGTGGGTCACAAAGATGTTGGGTTATGACTTTGAAATCATCTACAAAAAAGGGAAGCAAAATGCGGTGGCAGATGCACTCTCAAGAAAGGATGAGGATGTGGAAGCATTGTTGTGCGCCATTTCTATTATCCAACCAGATTGGATAAACGAAGCAAGGGAGGAATGGAAGAATGACGAAGAAGTGTGGGCACTTATTCGAAAGTTACAACAAGATTCCAGTACATCTGATACATTTAGCTGGCAAAATGATTCGTTATGGTACAAAGATCGCTTATACCTCTGTAAGAATTCCCAGCTAAAACAAAAGATTCTTAAGAATTGCACACTTCTCCCTTAGGAGGGCACTCAGGATTTTTAAAAACTTACCACGGGGTTAAGGAATTTTTTTGGGATGGCCTTAAATCGGATATTCAAAAGTTTGTGGCGGAATGTTTGGTTTGTCAACAAAATAAAGTTGAAACAATTACGACATTGGGTCTATTACAACCTTTATCCATTCCAAGCCAACGTTGGGAGGAGGTTTCAATGGATTTTATCACAGGTTTACCCAAGTCTGAGGGAAAGAGTGTCATCATGGTGGTAGTTGACAACTTACCAAGTATGCACACTTTTGTGCATGCATTATCACATCCATTTAAAGCCAGTACAGTTTCTTCTGCATTTATGGAAACAATTCAAAAGCTACATGGAAACCCAAAGATTATTGTAAGTGACAGAGATCCCATTTTCACTGGAAATTTTTGGACATAATTATTCTCTTGTCTTGGTACTCAGTTAGCTCATAGCTCATCTTATCATCCTCAATCTGATGGGAAAACTGAGATAGTAAACAAATGTTGGAAGGATATCTTCGTTGCTTTGTATCTGATAAACAGACACAATGGGTCAAATGGTTGCCTCTGGCTGAATGGTGGTATAACACTTCCTTCCTATACCAGCAACCAAAAAATGACCCATTTATGGCACTTTATGGATATCAGCCACCATCCATCACATCATATTTAAGAGAAAGTTCTAAGGTTCAAGCAATGGAACATCACATCGAACATCAACAACAAGTCCTCCAACTCTTAAAGGATAACCTCGTGTTGGCACAGAATAGAATGAAACAACAGTCGGATCAACATCGCAGCGAAAGAAGTTTTGATGTAGGTGATTGGGTATTCCTACGGCTACAACCATATAAGAAAATGTCCCTCAAGCAAGCTAAGAAGGATAATAAATTATCACCAAGGTATTATGGTCCGTCGTACAAGGTGTTGCAAAAGATTGGTACCATGGAATACAAATTGGAGCTTCCTGCAGCTTCTCAATTGCAACCAGTTTTCCATGTTTCATGTTTAAAGAAGGTTATAGGCGACAAGCTCCCAGTTCAAACAATATTGCCAGAACTTGACGAGGAAGGAGAAATTATATTGGAACCTGAAGAAGTCATAGAAACAAGAACTCGACAGCTATGAAATTGATCAATTTTGGAGTATCTTATCAAGTGGAAGAACTTATCTGGATTCCACATGGGAGGATGAGAATTTTATACAGAAGCATCCAAAACTACTTAAGGGTTGAGGACAACACTTTTTTGTAGGAGAGGGGCATGTTGGGTCCCTATGATACTAGTGATTCCCCACTACTATTGTAGTTGTATCCCTTATTAATATTGTTGTGCCCCTATTGTCCCCATATTGTTATTAATGTGCCCCATAGAATCCCTCTATTGTTATCTTTGTGGCTTTATATTATTATTGTTAGGTCGGCTGGGTTATATTGTGACTCCTTAGACTCCTATATATAGAAAGGAGGTTTTATCATTTGAATCATCCAAGAATTGTTCATTTATGTAATGTAAAGGACGTTTCCCCCTCGAAGAGGTTGAATTCTAAGGCGTTGATCTATCTTTTTTTTTAGCTAGTTTCATAACATGCTTCCTGGAGGCTTTCCCTCAATTCGGCCTCAAAACAGGCCACTACAGGAAAATGTACAGGATTTCCTGTATTTCTACAGGATACAGCCGAGAGCAAAACGATGGGTGCTAGAGGTGATGGAAGGCTTAGGGAAGGTGGTTGGTGGATGGAATGTAGAGAGAAAATGCCTAGGATCACTCAAAACTCAAAACCAAGGTTTGGAGATGCTTGGATTTGCGTAACATGCTTGGAGAAGTTTCCATGTACAATGATGAAATTGGTGAAGGTCTTAGTGAAAGCAAGGACTGATTTTGGATGGATGAAGTTGGAAGGAGGTTGCTTGCTATGAAATCTTTCTCTACTTCTGAAACACCTGCACTGCATCAAACAATGATATTTTCCCAAAAATCATGTAAACAAGAAGAATTTCAATGAGCTAGAAAAACAGAGTGTAATGAGCTAGTTGTCTACTTCATGCATGAGGGAAATGCAGAATAAAATGGAATCATTGATGAGATCTACTGTAAGATTGAAAATGGAGGAAATTGTAATTAAATCCTACATTTGAAAACTGATCAAATGTTGGTTCAAGTATAGTAAACTCTAAATCCTATGAGAAAGTAGAAACCTGTCTTTTGGGGGCTTCATAGGGGTCATCTCCTCAAATCATTATCTCTGTAGGAAAAAGTGAGCCAAAGACACCTTTTGACATCTTTTTAGTGTTCCTTTTAACCCTTCTAAGCTACTGCTAAAGTAAAGCACAAATGGAAGCAAACTAATCAAATCTATGCTACTTGCAATGAAATACTTCTAATGACAATTTAACCATAAATCTATGAAGTTAATCTAAACATACAGATACAAGAAGAGGAGCCTTTGCTGCTAGGGTTGGGCCCTAACCCAAGAGCTTCAGCCCTCTGATTTAACTCAATACTGGATCATAAAAAAGCTCATTCTCATTACCAAAACAGAAAGTTACATAGTAATGTCTTCCACAAGTTTGGAGCTCCAAAATAACTAGTGTTTTTACAACAAAAATTTGAATCCTACTGAAGCTCTAGGCCTCTTTATTTATACAAATGAAGTCTCCAACGACTTCCTTAAATCTAGGGAGGCTCGGCTCCCAAACTTGAGATTAACTAACTCTTTGACTATCATTTACTCGGCTGCCTTTTGATCATCATGACTTGGCTACTTGTACTCCGAGCTGGTGTGATTGATGGAGGAATATTTTAATGGGGGAGGAGTAAATGAGGAGGATTTACCTCCTACAATCTCTCTTCCTTGTCTCGTTCGAGTTTCAGCCCTTAATCTTGCCAAAATTCCCTGATTTTCTCACAAAACTGCATTCAATGCACATTAGTCCACTAGGCATAATATCTCACTTTAACTCATCTCATTAAACAAAATATGATCAAAACATGTAATAAATTGTGAGAAGTGTTGATTTCACTGAGCTAAGAGGTGAATTAAGGTCCATATAGTTACCCACTGATGAGGCTCATCAGGGACTCAGGGTACTATGAACTTGAACCCTGCGGAGAGGAGTAATATGCCCAAGTGGAAACTGGGGATGAAGGCCTAAGAGTATTCGTGACAAATGCCTTGGTGGCACAATGGTGGTAAGACACAAGTGACATGGAAATGGTGAAGGGGGATCAACAAGATGTTTTTGTCTCTATGTGAGGAGATAAATTAATTAAGTTAAGTCTTGGCTTGGCGGTGTAAACCAAGCGCCCTTCGCTTAAGGTGTGCTTGTGTGTGCAAGTGTGCTTATTAATTAAGCCCAGATCGTGTTTGAAAAAAGAAAAAGATTGTTGAAATAAACTAAAATTGAAAACAATAAATAAACGGCAAATCAACTTTCTAAACCCCACCCAAACTGGGTTTGCAAACAATGTGCTAGTTGGTGGCGAAATCAACTGAAAACACACGAAAAAGGCCAAGAGATATAAGTGTCAGTGTGATTGGGATCAAATGACACTATGCTGCTGGAAAGTGGTGCAACAACAGCAAAAAACTAGACAGGAAAATTGCTACAAACAAATAGGGAGATGGGTGAGAAACCTAAGGCAACCAATGGGACCCTAAGGCAAATGACCAAACAAGGTTTAAAATGAAACTTTGGATGGAAACAACCTATCTTTGAAGATCTGAAATAGGAAGGTACAAATCTAGAAAATATGGTTGAAAGCTCTACAAAAACTCAGACTTCTTACTCAGCTAAACTCCTCCTATAAAGGTGGAAACATGCTAGAAGCCCTAAAGAGGCTAAATTCCACTTCGACAAACAAAACATAGTAGATCAAGGCTTAAGTGGGGTGAGACAGGGGTTAACCAACCCAGCAGACAACTCTCGGCAAAACCTAGAAACAAATCAGAAAAAATCCCAGAAACCCTAAAAACCAAGTACTGACCCGATTCCTGGGATATCACAATTTTTAGGCCAGAAAGTGCGCTTTGGACCTCCAGATCACACTTTTGGGGCAGAAAAGTGTGATTTCTACTCCTTGATTCTCAGTCGACAAGTCTTGGAAAAAAATTTCGTCTCTATTGCGGTTGGTTCCTATGACTTGCGGAAAAGACCAGAAAACTTGCAGAAGTTAGAAATTTGACTGATCTAGAGTTAAAAAGCTAGTAAACAACATTAAGAGACTGAAAAAGAAAAACCCTAAGCTAAAAACAGAAGGTTACCCAGATTTTTGGATCAGAATTAAAAACGCAGTGGAGTCGCCAATTTGTTATTGTGTTTTCTTCTCAAATGTGTACGAAAAGAAACCACTTTAGGTTGTGGATGACAAATAACCCTAACAATGAAAATGGCTGCTAAATATGGTAGCTCTGTAGCAAATGACAGAAACAAAACCTGCCAAAGCCCTAATCTATGCCACAATCATAGTTCAACAACAAAATGGAATAGTAAAATAAGCGCAAGTAACTCCAAATGGAAACAAGATATATAAAGAATATATTTTATTACACAACACTTGTGAGGGGAACAAATAATGTTATCAATCCCCCTATATGGGATGGGTTCTTGGCTATCCTCAAATGTATTTAGCTTTTGTAGAGTCTCTCTCCTCTATAATGTGTAAAACACAACAAATAAAATGTTTGAGTTCAGTGAGAACTCAAATGGAAAAGAAAAATGGTGTGTGATAGTGATAATGATCAGAGTTACAACAGTGAGTGCAACAATGAAAATAATCGAAAGTGAATAATGAATGGAAACCCCTTATATTATAACAAAATATTAAGTTATCCTTGAATAATGAGCAATAATAAAATATTATTAACCTCATTCTAGGAATAACCATTTGGAATATTTTATTATATTTGGTTAGAGGGAAAAAGTATTTAAAATTTTATTTAGAAATAATAAATAAATAAATGATTTATTTATCATTTCAAGAAATATGGTTAAGGAATAATAATAAAATAATGATTTATTTAATTATTCCTAAGGGATTTGGTCAAACTTGACAAGGAATAATAACTAATTATTGATTAATTAATTATTCATAGAAAAAAATAAGATAATTCTTGATTTAGCTATTTATTTATCGTAATTGGGTCAAATGTGACAGGGAATATTAATTAGACAACGGTTTAATTAATTATTCCTAGAAGATAATTAAACAAATAGTGATTTATTTAATTATTCTTCATGGGTTTAATTATAAATTGCTTAACAAGTGTGGTTTATTAAGTAATTTATCACGGTGAAAGCAAATTTACTATGGTAAAATTGGCCTTACATGGTTTATTTTGATCCATCTAGTAAATTATGGCTAGATGATCCTTTTTTGTGATAACACATGAGTTGGTGAGACCAAGAAATAGGAAGCACAAGTTTGTCCATGGATTTTGAGAGAGAAAGGTGTGCTAAGAGAAGCTTGTGCACATGTTGGTAGTGAGATAGATAAAGATAGTGCAGAGGTTGCTCAGGCTTGAGCAAAGCATTGTAATATTCTCACATTTTCTGATTAATGCAATATACAGATAGCAGGGGTTTTTAGCTGTGGCTTTCCTTATAAAATCATTGTGTTATGTGTGATTGAATTGTTTCTTTTATATACTTCGTGATTTCATCGATCGTTTATTGTTTCCATTGATGAGTAGAGTGGAATCAATTCAATTATTTTAGCATATTACAATCCACAGTTTGAATCTACAAGGAATTTATATAGTTTCCATGTAGCTTTTAAATTGTTTCCACAAACGCAGTAGCAATTGTATTGGCTTTAAAAGGATGATATAATGCACAAAAAATTGCATACCTGGTAAATCTATCAACTACCATCGTGATGACACTCTTTCCTTTAGACTTGGTTGAACCTGTGATAAAATCCATTGGGACCTCTTCCCAACATTGACTTGGAATAACTAAAGGTTGTAATAGACCTGGGGTCTTAATTGTTTCAACTTTATTTTTTGGCAAACCAAACATACTGCCACAAACTTCTAAATATCATATTTAAAGCCATCCCAAAAAAATTCCTTCTTGACCCTGTGGTAAGTTTTTAAAAATCCTGAGTGCCCTCTTAAGGAGGGGGTGCAATTAAAAAAGAATCTTTTTGTTTGAGTTGGGAATTCTTACAAATATATAAGTGATTTTGAACCATAATGAATCAATTTTCTAGCTAAATGTATCAGATGTACTAGGATCTTGCTACAACTTTTGAATGAGTATCCACACCTCTTTATCATTCTTCCATTCATCCCTTGCTTCAGTTATCCAATTAGGTTGGATAATAGAAATGGCACAAACAAATGCTTCCACATCCTCATCCTTTCTTGAGAGTGCATTTGCAACAACATTTTGCTTCCCTTTTTTGTAGATGATTTCAAATTCATAACCCAACATCTTTGTGACCCATTTTTTTTTCTCTTCTGAAGATAATATTTGTTCCAAAAATTATTTAAGGCTATCATGATCTCGTTTTACCTTGAAGTGTCTTCCCATTAGGTAAGGTCGTCATTGATTTAGTGCATGTAGTATTTCCAACATTTCCTTCTCATAAATAGGTTTGTGTAAATACGTTCCTTTGATTGGATACCTTTCAAAAGCAATGGGTCTTCTTTCTTGCATTAAAACAACACCAATTCCATTTCCCGAGGCACCAAATTCCACAATAAAGGTTTTTGTGAATTTAGAGTAGCTAAGGTCGATGCTTGACACATTTCCTCTTTAAGATGTTCAAAGGCTTTAGTCACTTCTAGAGTCCAAGAAAATTCATCTATATTTAGTAATATCGTTAGAGGTGTTAATATTCTCCCATAATTCTTAAAAAAACTTGTGATAATACCCTGTCAACCCAAGAAATCCTTATAAATGCCTTATGCTTGTGGGGATTTTCCATTCCTCATTGGATTTAATGTTGTTAGGGTCTACCTTAACACCTTCATGAGATATAATACGACCCAAATATTCCACCTCTTGTACTCCAAAGAAACATTTGGAGGTTTTTTCATATAATTGTTTCTCCTCCAATAGTTTGAGCACCCTGTCAACATGTTGAACATGATCCTTCCAAGACTTGTTGTAGATTTGTATATCATAAAAAAATACTAACAAAAATTTTCTAAGGAAGGGTTTGAAAATGGAATTCATAAACCCTTAAAATGTGGAAGGTGCATTAGTAAGGCCAAAAGGCATAATCAAAAATTCATAATGACCCTCATGAGTTCTAAATGTTGTTTTTGGAATGTCTTCAGTCTTCCTTCTAATTTTACGATATCTTGAACGAAGATGCAACTTGGTGAAGTAAATTGCTCCATGTAATTCATACTAAAATTCATCAATGACATGAATGGGAAATTTATCTTTAATAGTGAGCTTTTTGAGCTCCGTATAATTCGGACAGATACACCATGATCCATCTTTCTTATGCACCAATACTACTAGAGCAAAGAAAGAACTTTGACTAGGTTGAATTATGCTAACCTCTATCATTTTTGCAACCATATGTTCAATTTCACTCTTTTGGGAATATGGCTATATGTAAGGCTTAATGTTTGGAGGAACACTTCCCATAATCAAATGAATATCATGATCACGAATAAGAGGGAGGCCTTTGTGTGTCTCCCATACCTTGGAATGATTGTCCAAGACTTTTTGTAGATTTGGAGAAATATATGATTTCGATGTTTGAACCTCTAGTGAGCATAATTTTGAAACTATGCCCCATTTTTATTTCTTCAGAAGATTTTTCATGCCATTAAAGTTGATTATATTTCCTAGTTTATCTGCGATACCCCTTAATTCAACTTCCTTTCCTTCCAAAAAAATTTCAAGAAAAGTTCTTGAAAATTAAAAGCTATCGTCCCCAAAGATTGTAACCATTGGACTCCTAGTACAACATCAACATTACCCATGGAATAGAAAGCATTTGACTATTCAATACATATTCCCCTATGGCTAGCTTGATATTATAACACTTTCTAGATCAATTTATAGTTCCTCCATTTGCAACCATCACTTGACACTCTGGTGTTGGATATAGGAATCAATTCAATTCCTTGGCTATCTTACAATTAACAAAATTATGGGTACTACCCAAATCAATCAACATTATTACTTCTTTCTTCTTGATATATCCTTCTATACTTAGAGTTTGAGGAGTGGCAATTCTTGCCAAGGCATTACAAGATATGTTCAAATTCATTTCTTCTTTCTCTGGGGTCGGTTCCTAGTGTATATCCTCCTCTTTTGATGTTCTTGTTCCTTTTATTCCTCGTCTTCACAATCTATGTAAAATAATTTCTTCTTAACACACTTATGACCTTTAATGTATTTTTTATCACGACTGTAACATATTCCCTCTGCTCTTTTTTCCTCCAATTGTTGTGGTGTCAAACTTGTAGGTTGTGGAAGGCTAGGCGGAACAACACTTCCATCTTTATGGTTGTGAGTGGTAGACTTCCTTGTTGCCATAATTTTTCTTTCAGCTTTTCTTGCCACCATGAATGCCTTCTCCAATGAATCAAGTTCCCAAAGGTGAGCCTCTTGTTGGATTTTATTCTTTAAATTCCCTATGAATACATCAATCCTATGCTCCTTTGGAATATTAGTTACCTTGATATTAAATTTTTTGAAGTCCTTAATATGCTCCACCATTGAACCCTTTTGTTTGAGATTTATCAATTGGATAAAGAACTTGGTGTTTCTCTTTGTATCCTCATAATTTGGTATCATTTCCTCCGTAAAAATTGACCAAATCGCAAGTGGTTTACAAGAACAAAGCCAACGATACCATACAAACTAATTGGGTTCTAAATATAAAGTTGCAATGTGTGCCTTTTGTGTGTGTTGCACATCATGGAGATCAAAATAATGCTCCATCTGTAGTATCCATGTTACTGGATCCTTGCCATCAAACTTCCTCATATCGATCTTAGGAATGTGGTTGGTGTTCAACCCAAATTTAGAGTCTTTACAGTCATTATTAGCATTATTTTTATTGTCATCATGAGTTTCATGGAAAACGTTGTCACCATTAGGAAGCCTTTCTTGTATCAACTTTTCAAACCTTCCATATTTTCCTTCAAACCTTCCATATTAACATTCATTCCATCCTTCAAATCTTCCATTTCTGCTTTTAAACAATTCTTCAAAGTTTCCATTTCATTTTTGGTTACTCTTTGCAAGAGAAAAATTTGTTGCACTTGGTTTTGTAATTTTGATATATCACGTTGCATTTCTTCCTCTTCTTCATGCATCATAGTAGAGATTTCTGGTTTCTTACTAGGTGTGTCCATTATTTTGCTTCAAAGAATTTTGGAATCAAACAACTATATTTATACTTCACTATGCCCTTGGAATCACTTCAAACAAAATTTATGCAATTTTTTTTAAAAATACACATATTTTTCTTGATTTTTAGGAGCTTGATATTGAAATTGTTGTATCTATGTAAATTTGGCTCTCTAAGGTCTAAAATTTGGTCCTTTGTTAGCCCTATAAGTCTTCTTTTTAACCCCATAATTCAGACTAAGATTGGATTCTTCAAGAAAGAGCTATACCCAATCTCCCATTATGGCTTGATTATAGACTGGTTCCGTAGAGCCAACTTGTACTGAGTACCATGTGTCACTGTTTCAACCTTAGGTTTTGAAAATGATACACAAAGAACTACATTCCATGTGATTTCTATCACCTTTTTAAAAAATTCAAATCCGATGCTCAGAGAGAAAGTTATGATGATTTTCCCTAGGTCACCTGTTTGAGATGAAATTCTAGAGCCTGCAAAAAACCTAACTTCTTTGGATCATATCTCCAAAAATATAGGGAACCAAGATTTGAAATTTGTATACAAATCTCACCAATATTTCGGCTCCAAGTGGTTGCAATTTAAGTTTTTTAATCCTCATAGAAAAAAATTATAGTGAAAATTCCAAGATGACATATATGAAGAAGCAGAACCCTAGAATCCAAAGCTCTGATACCAAATGTTATGTAACCAGGTCACAAAATACAAGAAAAGATATATAAACAACTTAAAATTTTTCCTCTTCAAGGGGGAAACCTCCTTTACATTACATAAATGAACAATTCTTGGATGATACAAATGATAAGACCCCCTTGGTATATATAGGAGCCTAAGGGGTCACAATATAATCAGAGCCTACATAGCAATAATAATGCAAGGGCACAAAAATAACAATATGGGGAATACATGGGCACAAAAATAACAATAGGGGGATACACTAACAATAACAATAAGGGGGATACATTAGTAGTATAGGGACTTAACAAAAACCCTAAATGAATTACTAGTAATGCATGTCCAATCACATGAAGGATTTGACCTCGATAACATATCGGGGGTTGGGCCACTCCATTATGGTCTTGATATTTTCTAGATTTACAACTACTCCTTACTTTGAGATGACATGTCCTAAATATTATACCTACGATTGGAGGAAAACGCATTTACTAAGTGTGGCATACCATTTGTAACATACCTTGCATTTACCCCCATTTTTGTAATGTGATTGAAATGATAGCATGGGAATAAGAACCATGTTCGATTGTTTGTGAGTAGGTTGCATAACATGTTGTAAATACTTAAATTGAATTTTTGTGATGGGCAATTGAAGGATGGGATGAACTTACAAAATCCATTTCCTGGGGGAGATTTATTTCTTGCTTGAAAGGCCATGAAACCCATCCCTGAATTTAAATGATGAACTACCATTTGTAGACCTACCTGACCTAGTTGTCTGACAAATTAATTTATGAGATGTGATTGGACATGGTGATGTATACCTAATTTAGGCACTTGCTGACAGTCAAGTTATGAGATGTGATTGGGATGGTGGGGAAGAGGATGGTTCCCATCCCCCTCACACCTCAAGGGTGAAAGCTTGTAACCTCTCAGACACACAAAAAATGTTGGAAGAAAGGATATGGGTGCACAATAGAAGAGAAGGGTCTCTTTGGTTGTCAGGTGGACTCTCTCACGTAGGTTGATTTTGGCATTAGCTCTCTAGAGCGAAATGTTTTTATGGCCCTCGATGGAGATCATTGGAGCATGGGTGTGGTTGGAGATTGGTAGAAGAAGGAAGAGTGGCATATGATCTCATATGCATATCTGTGTGCAAGAGTTATACCCCTACGAATTTCACAAGGCCACTAGACTATGTTGTCTAAGCCTGTGTGTTCAACGGGAGGCTTAGTGGATGATTGAATCACTATGGTGATTTATGTATAGTTGATAAACCACTTGGACAGGGAAACATGGGTCACTTGGTGCTTTCTGAGTATATGCTAAACCACTTGGATAGTGGATTGCAAACCCCTATGTTTCTTATTATGAAAATACAACTAATAGATCAACCAGACACTGGATTCCAATCCTGAGACTAAGCAATACACCATTTGAACCTTGGGTGAATCCCTGTGAATGAATTTAGAGGAAAGAGTTAGCCATTGCGGTGTTTATTGCTAAGAAATAGTTGATAAACCACCATGGTGCTTGTTGTAGGTATAATTGATAAACCACCTTGGTGCTTGTTGCTAGAGGGAAGTCGATAAACCACATAGACAATGGGCTCCATATTTTGAGTGTTTAACCAAGAGTTTGATGTGAATTCCCTTAGCAAGCATATCCTTGGGTATTTGATCTACCTCAAGGGTGGTCAGTTGCAAGAAAGTTATGGTGTAGACAACCTATGGTTGGGTGGAGAGTGCCAGGTCCCTCCTTCAATTTCCATCCAACTTAAGTGATACATAAAGTATAATGCATTTGTGCATTTCAATCATGAATGGTGATGTTCATTGTTATACTATTTTTGATATGAAATTTTGTGTGTATATGGATATTATCGAGTTTATGGCCTATATCGTTCAATATTTAGTTTATAATGGATATGAGGAACTATGTTCCTCTACTATCTTATTTGAAAGAAATGGATTATGTATATATTAGTTCAGTTTGTTCAAAGGATTAAAAATGTCTGAAAGATAGAGAACACATCTTGTTGTTTAATTATGAGAACCTTGGTGTTCATTCATGGTGAACCTTTATGTGCCACTCTCTGAACAAGTTTAACCATATTGCAAAGTGCACAATAGAAGCAACACCGATTTATTAAATATTTCATTGAATTGGTGAAATAACCAGTGCCTTTGAAATAAGGTGATTCTACATAAAACATGTCAAACAATATTCTTGGGATTAGTTAATAGTCCCTTTAATTAATTCATTAATCAATGTGTTATACAATGTTTAATTGACATTTAATACATGTTTTAAACCTACCAGCCCGATGGAACAATACAAAGAAACAAGGCACTAGGGGAAATGGTGTCAGGGAGACGCATTATTGGAGCATATAATCTTGGGGAAAACAATAGCTAATGGACCGAGGATATTCTGGCCTAACGAGATATCGGCCAAGGGGCAAATGCAGTATTGGGATATGTAATCCCAAGGATCATGGTACTGAGTATGTGATCTCGAGAAACAAGGCATCTGGGAAAGGGGTTGGGGACTACACAACAGGTACAACATGGTAAGTTGTGAGTTGGGCCTAGTATGGTCTAGTGACACCTCATCTCAATAGAGATCGGTATAACTTTCTCATAGTGTGGTCCAATACAATTTTTTAAAAGGTTAAAAAACAAATTATAACAAGGAAACAATAATTTATAATGATCATGACGACACTTAATCATAGTCACTAAACAATACTTAAAGCCTTAATTAATCAAGGTTAGTACTAATTAATCATATCAGGAAAAGATTAGAAAAGCTTAATGACACCAAGATACCTGAGTACTAGCTCAATATGATGTAGCAAGTCGGTGTGAATGACAAGTTGCAGAGGCAACTAACGTGGAAGTATGATGTGGCAAAGTGACATGGATGGTCCATGTGGATGATGTGTCATGTGAACAAGGTATTTTATATGGTATAAGATTGTAAAAAATGAGTGACATGTGGCATTACAAAGTTATGCTACGTGTCCTTAGGACATGTCAGTATAGATCCAATATGGAAATGGTGTGCCACAAACTGTGATATTGGCAATTTTTTTATATATTTTAAGCTTTGTAAGTGTAGAAAATCATGTAGATTCACAAGTGAATGCAATATTGTACTAAAGCACTGGACAAGAATCTACTTCGACTTTCAGCCAGCGAAAGGCAATAGATCGATGAAAAAAATATGAACAAGAAGAAGATAAATCAATGAGACATAACACAAGATGTATCTAGGGAAAGCCACTGCTCAAAACCCCTCTATATTTATTGCATATATAAAAAACATGAGTGAAGATGCAAATCTTGTTCTCACTAGAACAATTCTGCACAAGTATGCTCAACTCTCTCAGCTCACAAGTTAGCTCTTGGCCAACACTTAGCCAATTTTGCAGCTCTCCAAGCCCCTAATCTCTTGCATAATTCCTAGGATGAATAACCCATATTTAAATGGAATTCCTAGGATCAATCCATGATGCATGCATGATATTTACACTCCAATAAATAATAAAACTGATAGTACATTGTCCCTGCACTCTAATCTCAACTGGGTCTTCCTCAGAATCGACATGCATGAATTTCTGATGAGGGAATCTTCAGTTAACTACAGTGACACTTGTGGATGCACTAGTGCACCAACTGGCTGTTAACTCTCTATTAGTTCCACAAACATTTTGGAACTAATTTAACTGTACTTAACTCAGTAAACTAAGTGATCTAATTTCCAACTCAATTTAAATGCATACTGGACCCCTAAAACTTAGGGAGAAAATATACGTGACTACATAAATACTTCCAACTCAAAATTCCTAAGCTAATTAGTTAATTAAACTTAATTAACTATTTACAAGCTGCTATGAGAATATAATTCGATTTTAATTCTCAGTTTAATTTAAGGACAAATTAAACTAGAATTTCTTGTTGCCATTTATCAACACTCCCTTTGAACAAGAAAGGGATTATCATCTACTCTGATCATGTCTGTGTGAAATTCAAATTTACATCTTGACAATGCCTTTGTCAAAAAGTCAACATCATGTTCCTTCGTGGGAATGTACTCTAACAACATAATCTGCCTCAATACAAAATCTTTGAGATGATGATATTGAATATCAATGTGCTTGGACCAATCATGAAAAACTGGATTTTCAAAGAGTTTGATACAACTCTGATTATCACAGTAAATAATAGTTGGATCCATCTATTGACCAAACAAACCAACCAGGATCTTCCTCATCCAGATGGCCTCACATGCTACCTGACTCGCAATCATGTACTCTACCAATGTTGAACTGAGTGCAATCGATCTTTATTTCCTATTGTACCAAGAAATTGTCGCTGAACCAATAGTGAAGATCCCTCCTGATGTGCTCTTCCGGTTAGATGGACTCCCTACCTAATCTGCATCAGTGAAGCCTTGAAGCTTCACTCCCTCTATCTATTTTTACCATAATCCACATTAAGAAGTGCCCCTAAGGTATATCAACACATGTTTTGCCTCCTTCCAATACAACTTGGTACGCCTAACGATCGCTTAACTAAGCTCTAGGACACGGCAAAATCAGCGATCAGTCGATTGTTGATATCACATATCAGCTATCGATGGATCCAAGGCAGAACAGTACCACGTATCGTTGATCAGCGGTGGGTAGTCCCGTATCTCGCTATCCCGCAAGTCCCAAATATCGCATCTCGCATCCCAAAGGTCCCAAATATCACATCTCGCATTCCCACGATATCAGACCCTATAATATTGGAAAATCGGCAATCGACGGGCTCGATGGGCCATCCTTAAGGAATTGCGGGGGCGAAATAGGTTGATAGTGCAAAATCACCAAGAATTTGGGCTTTAGTGTTAAAGCGTTGGGAGGGGCCAATTTTATTTAACAAAGGAATTCATGGAAAAACCAAGGGCGAATGGACCCTTTTCTCTCTCCTCTAGGGGGGCATGTGGTGAAATACCATTGGTCCTTGTAAATGAAATGGCAGCTGATGTCATCATGATGTGGCAATACAGAGGACACGTGGCACACAGATTTGGCATTTTCAGGGGTCCAAAGTGATTTTATAATCACCCTATAAGTGACCTCAGCTGAAGATTTATTAAATGAAGGTATTACAGACTCATGTGTTGGTGTGTGTGTCTATGTTATTTAAGCAACAGATCAATCAGATTACCAATACACAGACAATTGAATGGAAAGACAACAGAGAAATACAGTAAGCAAATACAAGAACACAAGAAATTAATAAGGATTTCACCCTATTCTCCAGGGCTACATCTCTGGTCCAGCTTCAGTGGTGGCCTTATTTTATTATGTTTCAAGCAGAGAATTACAATGCAGGAGCCCAATATGAGTCACCTGAAACAGATTTGCTTAGCAGGGTGGTTCTTGGATTCCCCAAGCCACTGGAGTGCATAGACTCTTTTGCGTACCAGCTCTGTGACCTTCTGGTCTACAATGGAAAGAGCCCAATGTGGTGCTTAGTCTGGACAAATCCTCTCTGGGATGGCTTGAATCCCTCAAGCTCTCTGGTGCTCGACGCTGCCTTTGGTCAGCTTGGCCCTCTGTCCTCTTCTACTTTTGCTTCACTGTCTTTTCCCCTTTGTTTTTTCCTCCTCTCGGGATTCTGGTTCCTCTTTGTCTCTCTCTCTAACTGACTGTCACTGCATATCCTATTTCTATTCATGGCTTTAAGCCATTCATTTCCATTTATGTTCAGTTCCTGTTCTGCCTCCATCGAATCGCCTTCTGCAACTGCGCCTGGAGTTCCCGGGCTCGGCGTCATCATCGGCTCATAGGGAGTGGCCACATGTCCTCCTGTAATGCGCCAGCCTAGTTCGTTGGTTCAGTTCTTCGGTTACATCATGGATGAGGTCTTCCTCCATTGTGGTAGTCAAAATGGACTTCAAATCCTTCTAAATCCAGGCTCATTCCTTCAATGATTCCGCTTCCCCCATTGGGCATGATCTCAGCCGTCTGATCTGGGGCCTCCAAATCCGATGTCATACGCACGTTTTGTGTGGCTAACTTGCTCGACCTTTAGCGCGCGATCAATGGTGGTTTTCTCTCTCCTCTGCTTGCCACGCGTGGATCGTTGAGTGGGATTGCTCTAGTTTCTCCAAAATCTCTTACCGTTTGAAGGCACCCCGATCAATATCATCAGTTTTTCGGAGCACAGGTCTCGCCTTGTCCTTTAGCGTTTTTTTTTCGCTTTTCGCCCGCGGTTCTCCGGCTCCCCATGCATCCAAGTGCTCGGGGCTTCTCCATTTTGGCCCTTTTCGCCCAACGATGCACGACGCTAATCGTGCATCAAAATCCACCTTTGTTTCCCGATCTGGGGTTCCCAGGGGCTAATTCGGCCTCCCATGCAATATCCATGGGCCACGGTCAACGCGCTTTGACTAGGGTCCTCATCGTTCCACGCAGGCTGCCATTTCCACCGGTTTAGGGTGTTTTTGATCGTTGTTTTGGAATTTTAGAAGTTTGTCCCGACCTGGTACAACCATGGCTATCATTCTTTATGGATCCAATTCGGATCACGGCCTTCCCACTGAAAATCTTTTGGGCCACCAAAAGTTGTTTTTCTTTCAAGCATCGACTAAGTGAGGGTATTGTTGTCTCACTTGCCCAATCTCAATCCACTTTGCATTGCTCGGCTTCAAACCTTTGAGTCCAATTCGGAGGTACTCAACATCACCTCTACGCATCATCCTCACCTTCTTGTCCAAGAGTGTGTCTTCCTGCAATTCATTAAGATATTCAGGTAGCAGGTCATCAATAGAAGGCAATTGACTTTGCTCTTCAAGATCCTCAATTAGAGAAGGTTCAAACAATCTCAAGCAATCTGTGTTTACGACTGAGTAGATGTGCATGTAAGCTGGTAGATCAAGGCGAAAAGAATTTTCACCAATCTTCTCAAGTATCCTAAAAGGTCTATACCTGATAGGTTTTAGCTTTTTACCTTCACCTTACATCCTGTCCTTACTGATATACAGCCAGACCTAGTCTCCAACTTGAAAACTATCCTCCATCCGATGCTTGTCATGCCTAGCCTTGTATTTCGGTTGGCTCTTTTCTAGGTGTTCCTGTACTGCCTGGTGGATCTCCTGGATCTGTTCAATGAACCTAGTTGCCTTGTCCACATCACTGTGTCCATCAACTGTGTCCATCAACTGTGGCATCTTTACCAAAGACAAAATCCAAGGGAGACCTTGGTATGAAACCAAAACAAGTCTCAAAAGGAGATCTCTTTGTAGAAGAGTGTTTTGCTCTGTTGTAAGCATGCTGCACATAACACAAATGTTCATCCCAAAGCTTAGGATGTTTGTTGCAATATCCTCTGAATAACTAGATCACTGTCCTGTTAACTACTTCTGTCTAGCCATCGATTTATGGATGAAAAGCTATGCTTTTCTTCAGTTAGGTGTCCATCATCTCCCACAAACTTGACCAAAACTTCCCCACAAATCGGGTGTCTCGATCAAATACAATAGAAGTGGGTAATCCAAAATGAACCCATACATGTTCATTGAATAATTTCGCAGTTTGTTCAACTGTAATCTGTTTATTACAATGTATCAAAATACACATTTTGTTGAACCTATCCCCAACCACATACAAATAATCATGACCTTTCCTAGATTTAGGCAGTCCTCCAACAAAATCCACGGAAAAACTTTCCCAAGGGTGAGAAGGAAATGGTAATGGAGTGTACAAGCCTAGTTTTCTGTTGCTGGGCTTGCTTTTAGCACACATAGTACACCCTCTGACATATCTAGAAACTGTCTCATTCATTTTCGGCCAATAACAAAATCTTTGCCGCTGTGCAACTATTTTACTTACCCCAAAGTGACCTAATATCAGAGAAGTGTGTGCCTCTCTCATTATCTTTACTCTCTCAATTTGTGGAATGTAGAGTTTCCCACAATGATATACGAGTCGATCCTTCACATGATAATCCAATTCTTCTACCTTTTTGCCTTGACTCAAAGTTGCATATACATCTTTAAAGTCTATATCTTGAGCATATTGTTCAATGTAGCTTTCATGTAGTACAGATTTATGCTTAAGTACAGTAGATGCATTTATAATGGGTCTAGATAACATGTTTGCAACTCTGTTGTGCAAGCCTTTTTTATATCTGATGACTAAATGTAACTGTTGTAGAAAACCCATCCATCTATAATGTCTTGATTGCTGCAACTTAATCTGGGAGTGTAGATATTGAAGTGGTTGATTATCAGTATGTATTACTGTCTCTTTGCCCATTAAGTAATGTTTCCACTTTTTCACACTCTGAACTAATGCATACAATTCTTTATCATATGTAGGATAGTCAATTACTACAAGATTAAAAGTCTCAGAATGATAACATATGGGTTTATCATGTTGTGTCAACACTACTCCCATGGCATAATCACTGGAATTTGTTTGGATCTCGAATGGTCTTTGTAGATCAGGCAATGCTAGTACAGGTGTTGCACTGATCTTTTCTTTCAAGGTGTCGAAGGCTTTCTGATGTTTGCCTCCCCATTGAAACACCTTGTTCAATCTTGTCAAAACATGTAAGGGAGCTGCAATTGAGGTAAAATTAGAAATGAACTTCCTCCAATATTGTGTTGCTCCTAATTAGCTTCTCACTTCTGTAGTAGACTTGGGTTTAGGACAGTTTATAATGACTGCCACTTTCGAGGGATCTATTTTCAATTCACCACCCCCTACTATATGACCCAAATAATTTAGAGATGTTTTTCCAAATTCACATTTTGAGAGTTTAAAATAATGTTTTTCTCTTTTCAAAACATCTAATGTCTGCTTAACATGATTTAAGTGTTCTTCCCACGTTTTACTAAAAATCAGAATGTCATCCAGATACACAATAATAAAATCATCAAGAAAAGGCTTGAGTACATCATTCATTAATCTCATGAAAGTAGCAGGGGCATTGGTCAAGCCAAAAGGCATAACCGACCACTCATACAATCCCTGCTTTATGTTGAAAGTAGTCTTCCATGCATCTTGCTCTACAACTCTGACCTGATGGTATCCACTGTGCAAATCCACCTTGGTGAAATAAACAGCTTCCTTCAATTGATCTAAAAGATCATCTATGCGAGAAAGGGGATAACGATTTTTTATTGTTATCTTATTCAGTGCTCGGTAGTCAATGCACATTCTCCACGAGCCATCTTTCTTTCTCACCAAAACGGTTGGTGACCCACATGGTGATGTGTTAGGCCTGATGAACCCCTTCTCAAGCAACTCCTGCACGTGCTTCTTGATTTCATCATTCTCTGAAGCAGACAACCTGTACATCCCAATGTTAGGCAATGTAACATCTTGCTGCAAAATAATATCATGTACTATTTCCTTTTTGGGTTGCATACCTTTAGGTTCCTGAAACAGGACATCATACTCTGAAACAATATTTTCTATATCAGCTTGTTGTTGAGCATTACAGCCCTCAAATACATTGGTTTTATCAGGTTTCTTTTCCTTTACAACCATTAGTAAGAATTGTTTGCATGAATTTATCATTCTTTTCATCTGCCCAGAATTTATGAGAGTATAATTATTCTTGAGTTTGGGAGCTCTTACAAAGTATTCGATTCCATCTTTAACAAGTAGATACATGTTCTCAGCTCTATAGAAAACAACTTTCCTATCATAGAAGTAAGGACTTCCTAAAACAATTCCACATATATCCAAAGGAATTATCTCTAACTCAACCTCATCTACAAATGTTGACCCAAAAGAAAACTTGAGTTTGCACTGTCTAGTCACTTGTAGTTGTGCTTTATCATTTAACCATCCTAATGGGTATGGCTTCTTGTGAGGTGTAGTTGTTAATCCCAATTTCTTTATAATTGCTTCAGAAATCAAATTTACTTGTGAGCCACTATCAAACAAAGTATCAATCTTTTGATGTTTGGAAATAACTCGAATATGAAAAAACTCATGTCTTTTTCTCTCATGTTCTCATCGATAATAGTTTGAGTAGAATGAATAGTAGATGCTTCAAAATTCTTACCTTTTATACCGGTGGCTGCAATGATTGTTTCATCTCCCGAGTCTGACCCCAAATCTTTCTGAATAGTTGTAGCAGCCTTCTTCTTCTTGCCCTCGGACTTCTTAGGTCTCAGCTCTAGATGCAAAATCCAACAGTGCTCATCATCATGCCCCTCCTTTTTACAGTGAGTGCATGAAGCTTTGCTTTTATGTGCAGTGTTAGCCTTCCTTTCTTTCCACTTCTGCTTTCTTTTCTCCTTGCTCTTGCTTGCAATGGGTTGGGACGGTCCCCCAACTTCTGGATTTCCATTCTTTCCTCTAGCTTCTAGATGAGTAGCTTATACAGATACCTCATCTATACTAGTGGGATTAAACATGAGGATGGTTCCTCATGTAGCTGTGTAGACCACCAATGTACTTCAAAAGAGTCTCTGGTGAGTCTAATGAGATCCCTAGAATCAATGCTCTCTTCCTAAATTCTTGAGTGTACCCTTGCACACTTTGCCCTTTCAACTGCCGAAGAGTCTGCCAACTCATCATGGCTTGTTGCATGTAGGCCAATGGATAGAACTGCTTCTTGATTGCAAAAACAAAGTCATTCCAAACAAAGATAGTCTTCCCATGTCTTTTCATGTCATCTTGGGTTCTTCCTTCCCACCAAACCAAGGCAATGCCTCCTAGGCATAGGCTTGCCAGCTAAATTTTGCTCTTGTCTGAGTCAATGTTTTTCACTCTGCAATACACATCAATTTGTCTAATCCAATCGTCCAACTTTTCAACATTTAACTCTCCATCATATATAGGCAAATCAAATTTAACATCTAGCTTAATCAAAGATGGCTTTTTATTATGCATAGGGCTATTAGGAGGTGTGAGAAAGCTTTCCTCTTTCCCTTTTCCTTCTGAGTGGTCATGGGAATGAGACTCATCTTCTTCTTCTTTGTCTTGTTTAGAACCTGATGAATCTTCATCCTTATGCTTTCTAAAGTAACTATACATTTATTCTACCATAGACTTTATATCTAGGAAACTCTCTATGAATTGAGGGTTTGGCCCCATAGAACCTTCCTCTGACATTGTCTTTCGAGGATAGACTCTCCCAATTTCAAGATTAGTTTTGACCAACTCTCCTTCTCCTAATTTGAGCTTTGATCTAGTGAGCATTCAACAGCTAAACCAACACAAGCTTGTCCAGCCTTACAACCTAGAGCTTTGATACCACTTGATCTGATAATCACCCTATGAGTGACGCAGTTGAAGATTTATTAAATGAAGGTATTATAGACTCATGCGCTGGTGTGTGTGTCTATTTTATTTAAGCAACGGATCGATCAGATTGCTAATACATAGACAATTGAATGGAAAGACAGCAGAGAAATATAGTAAGCAAATACAAGAACACAAGAAATTAATAAGGAGTTCACCCTATTCTCCAGGGCTACATCTCTGGTCTAGCTTCACTGGTGGCCTTATTTTATTGTGTTTCAAGCAGAGAATTACAATGGAGGAGCCCAATATGAGTCACCTGAAATAGATTTGCTTGGCAGGGTGGTTCTTGGAATCCTCGAGCCACTGGAGTTCACAGACTCGTTTGCCTACCAGCTCTGTGACCTTCAGGTCTACAATGGAAAGAACCCAATGTGGTGCTCAGTCCAGATAGATCCTCTCTGGGATGGCTTGAACCCCTCAAGCTCTCTGGTGCTTGACGCTGCCTTTGGTCAACTTGGCCCTCTGTCCTCTTCTGCTTTTGCTTCACTGTCTTTTCCCTTGTGTTCCGTACTCCTCTCGGGATTCTGGTTCCTTTGTCTCTCTCTCTGACTAACTATCACTGCGTATTCTATCTATGTTCATGGCTTTAAGGCATTCGTTTCCATGTCTATTCAGTTCCTCTTCCACCTCCATCGAATCGCCTTCTACAGCTGCGCTTGGAGTTCCCTGGCTCGGCGTCATCATTGACTCATAGGGAGTGGCCACATGTCCTCCTGTAACGCACCAGCCTGCTTCATTGGTTTAGTTCTTTGGTTACATCGTGAATGAGGTCTTTCTCCACCGTGGCGATCAAAACGGACTTCAAATCCTTCTAAATCGCAACTCATTCCTTCTTCGATTTTGCTTCCCCCATCAGACGCGATCTCAGCTGTTCGATCTGGGGCCTCCAGGTCCGACGCCATACGCACGTTTTGCGCAGTTGACTTTCTCGACCCTTAGCGTGCGATCAAAAATATTTTTCTCTCTCCTCCACTTGCCATGCGTCGATCGTTGAGTGGGATCGCTCCAATTTCTCCAAAACCGTTTACTGTTTGAGGGCGCCCCAATCAATACTGTCGGTTTTTCGGAGCGCAGGTCCCGCCTTGTCCTTTAGCGCTTTTTTTCTCTTTTCACCCGCGGTTCTCCAACTCCCCACGCGTCTGAGTGCTCGGGGCTTCTCCATTTCATCTCTTTTTGCCTAGTGATGCACGACGTTAATCGCGCATCAAAATCCACCTCTGTTTCCCGATCTGGAGCTCCCAGGGACTACTTCGGCCTCCCGCACAGCATCCATGAGCCTCGGTCAGCGTGCTTTGACCGGGGTCCTCTTCGTTCCACACTGGCTGCCATTTCCACTGGTTCAAGGTGTTTTTGATCGTTTTTTTGGAATTTTAGAAGTTTGTCCCGGCATGGTACAGCCATGGCTCTGTCAATAATTCTTTATGGATCCAATTCAGATCACAAAGGGGGCATTTCCAGGTGACACGTGGCAATGATGATGTCACCTATTGCAAATCAACAATCGCATAAAGCAAACATTCCTCCTCTGCCAAAGTCCCTCCCAGCTTGCGATTGCGATATGCGGGAACTCCCTGGACACAATATTTTATACAATGGAGTTTAAAGGTTGATGGGTACATCCCTTTCAAAGTTCACATGCTCATTAAACACCCCCCTCCAAAAAACCACTCGTCCTCAACACTCTCTCCCGTAGCGCGATTGCGATATCTTGAGTGGGCCTGATCCCGCAGATCGGAGATTGCAAGTTTCAAGGGGAAATGCCAAAGGTAAAGTGTTACAAATTGCCGGTATGTGGGATTTTAGGTAACAAAGGAAAAAGGCCCCAGACAAGAGTCTAAAGGCTATAACACCTTAGGGATAAGCACCTGGTTCTAGCCCCCGGCCACATGAAGTAAAAGGGGATAATTCATAACGAGCCAAGGGAGATTGGAACTCGCTTGTTTCATAATGTTTTAGAGATAAGGGCCAGCGATGGAAAGTCCTCCATATTACGACATAAGTGCATCACTAGGCATATCAGGGTGTCGATAGTTCAGTGTAGGACTTTAAAGGCGTGATGGGTCAGTAGTTGTGGCTTTTAAGAAAACAGTTGGTGCATTCAAACCTGGCATGGGTTGATTCAGAAAGGCCCATTGTGACACGGAACTAGGGTCGGCACTGACAAGAGTAAAAAAGGACTTAGTAGCTCAGGAGGATTTAATTATCCGGTATGGTGTTCCATACGGAGGGAACGTGGAATACCACCCAGGGGTCCTATGTTTCAGTACCGCAACATGAAACTAATAGTGCCCATTCCCATCTTTAAAGGATGAATAGTTCAAGCAGTAAAGGCAGAAGCGACGAGAGTCGGCTGAGTAGCACAGGAGGCCATACTGTAAGCAAACCACAACCTGAATCAGTAGCAACCACAGGGATGGGCATGAATATATTTTTGTTAACATTCTCATCTGATTGATTGACCTGTTTTGTATTCATGTAATGTGTGACCGTTTAATGAGGCAATAAATGTTCTGTAATGTTTTTGGGTCAAAGAGCCATCCCGGCTGAGACAGCTAGTCAACCTGACAGTTGAGACTTAGTCAAAGATATTTTAATGTAATGAGTGTTCAACACTCCTCCTCTCAAAATAAATAGGAGGAAGCAACACTTAAGAAAGGTTCAGAAATTTTAAAGAAAACACTAAGTTTTATTTTCAGACTGTATGGCTTTGTAATACAAATATTTCAAAATATCAAGGAAATGGTGGTGATTCCCCCTTCAAGTATTACAGTATGTTATTCATCAGATAAAACCCATTATGTTCATGTTTCTTCTCTAAATTCATGCAATCATAACTGTTATAAATATTTCTAACTCCCTTACAGATTCTTTTGTATCGATATGTTAATGCATATGCATGTAACTTCCTCACATATTCATTTGTATCGACAGTATTAATGCAGTGCCTGTATGGATTATTGAAATTATATCTTTAAATTTGCACTACATGAATCATAGCATTCAATCCCTCTTTCACCCATTATATCTACCTGTAACTCAAATAAGTATAGAAATTCTTAATGCCTCAAGCTCTATGTGTTAAGTGTAGAATTCTTGAAGATTTATGCTCTATGTGATGAGTTGCTCTTTCTCCTTATCCTCTCTCATTTTCTCCACAAAATATAATTAAGTTGTAAGTCCTTGAGCTACTCGGCCTCCACTATTTTATGCATATATTTTTGCGATTTGTACATGTGAAGAAATACCATAAATCCATGTCTTACTCCTTTAGATGAATGAACCAACCCATTCTATCATATATATATATATATATATATATATATATATAATATAGAGAGAGAGAGAGGAGAGAGAAGAGAGAGAGAGTATATGTGAGGTCTCCATTTTACTAAGTATCATTTGAGACACTCAAAATCTAGATGTGCCCAGGCACTGGTCTTGTAAGCAATCCAAGGCTCTCTATGGGAGCTACAACAGCCTTACAAACCGAAACAGTAAAACATTACATTTGTAGTTCATAGGAAAATATTAGAGATAAATAGAGCATAAGAAGGACTGTTGGAGGCTCCTAGATTTGATTTACTGGAGGTTCTTTCTTTGACTTATTTCTACTACTTTGGTGTCCATAATTCTCTCCAAGCTGATTGAGGAGAATTCCTTTCAGATAGTTAATGGTCTCCTCCAAGTGGGTGCGACGATTTTTGAGAGATTTAATTTCAGAATTCTGGTTGGCGAGTCTGATGAGGAGGAGAGAATTTTCACTCTTTGCTTGGTTCTTTATGTCTTGGACAATTTCTCAAAGCTGATCGATCATGAATTCGTTCGCTCTACAATAAACACACTTGTCGTTTTTAGATGTTGTCTCCAATGGATCCATAATTCCTTTGATGTTGATGATGATTTTTTAAGCAGTGGATTTCCTTTGGTGCTGGAGGTGATATTTGATGTTGTGAGCTACCTTTGATGTTTCCTCTGATGTTGATCTAAAAATCACTCGTGAATGATCTTAGTTAATTAATGAAGGTATTACAGACTCATATGTTGGAGTGTGTCTATGTTATTTTAAGTAACGGATCACTAAGATTGTGAAATACATAGACACTTGAAACAGTAAGAGAAACACAGTAAGCAAATACAAAAGCACAAAAAATTTAATAAGGAGTTTCATACAATGGAATATTTTATTGAAATTGCATTGTATGAAATGGAACGATTATAGGATCTTTACGAAACAATATACTATTTTTATGAAATAGTATAGGAAGAGGTAATATAGAAAAAGCAATAAGTTAAAATAGAACTAGTACCAGTAGATGAATATGATGTATCAGAAACAACAATTACTAGATAGAGTGGTCCGGTTTCCCTAAAACTAAAATGCGTTTTTCCTCTCATCACGATCCAATTATGACTTTTTGTCGTTCTCTCATTTTTCAAGAGCGTTTTTCATGTCATCTTTGGAGATAACTGGGGAAATATTCGTAAAGGTTCTAGTGACCAGGATTCAAAGGATCTTGGCAATGAATAAGACTTATGTTACTTCAAGCTATTCTTCTAAAAAAGAAGAAGATGAAAAAATGAATAGATAATTGGTCCAGATATGAATGATTTGGACTGATCTCCATATGATTCGTCTCACCCATTTTGAACAAACCTTTTACTTTTTCCCGAGATATTTTTTGATCGGGATCAAACAATTACACAATAGATCAATCTATGGACAATCTTCCTAGGCTATGTCTCCTAGTCCAGCTTTAGTGGTGGCCTTTTCTATTGTATCTTAAAGCAGAGTTTTTACAATAAGGAGCTCAATTTGAGTCTCACTTAACAGATGATGGTCAGTAGGGTGGTACTTGGATCCCCCAAGCCTCTAGAGGACACGGACTCCCCCCTTACTGAATCCCGACCTCAAATGGTCTCAATGGTTCGAGTCCAATTCAGTACTCAATACCTGACAGGTATACACAAAGGAGTTGCTTGAACCTCTCATGCCTTCTTTGGAGTTCACAAACTCTCGGACTCTCTCTGTCTCTGTCTGCTCGATGCTGCCTTTGCTCTACACGTCAGCGTGGCTTCTCTGTTCTCTGCCATTCGCTTCTTTCTCTACTTCTGTTCCCCTTTTCTCTTTGTTTGTTCATGGCTTAAAGCCAATCTTCTCCCTGACTGTTCGTTTCCTCTTCCTAGCTCTTCGGATCGACTGCCTTTGTCCATCGGAATTCCCTGCTCTGCGTCATCATCGTTGTGTAATGCTACATAGAGAGGTGGCAACTTTTCACCTTGCGAACTGAGTGTCAGTTTTCTTGAAACAATCATTATTTCCATTACTCCAGGATTTCCCACGAAACTGATTCTTCTGCCAGCTCATCGGTCATGCTGGACCCCAAATATTTATGCGCCTCAATTTGTTTCCCCACTAAATTTGGTCATCCATCAAGTTGATTCTCCGCCATTGATCTAGAGCCTCCAGATCCTATGATCTTCGTCTATATCGTGTGGGTAATTTGCTCGACCGTTACTCACGTGATGTAAGCGGGTTTCTCTCTCATCCACTGGACACGTGTCGCCCAATGTATGGCATCGCGCTGAACTCGACCAAACCCGCTTACCGCTCGAAGTGCATGCAATATCCTACCGGTCTTGGGCGTGTGACCTGCCTTCTGACGTTTTCCACACGATTTCCTGTTTTCCCTCGTGACCGAGCGCTCAGGCCTTTCCTTCTCTAAGGGTTTTGCCCTGCGATACGCGAATAGTGCAAAGCTACCTCTGTTTCTGGATTTGGGCTTCTGATTGCCAATTTGCGTCCATGCGCAGTCTCCATGGGCCAACGGTAAGCATGCTTTAACCGAGGGTCCTCGTTGTTCCGTGCTGGCCACAATTGCCATTGTCCAGAGGTCATTTCTGATAAGCTTGTTATTCATAAGATTTGATCTCACATAATTTGAAACAGTCATGAAGATGTTTGAGGATCAAATTCGGATCACAAACTTCCTGAAAAAGCTTTTGGACCACTAAAAGTTGGTTTTCAAGCATTGACTAAGTGAGGATATAATTGTCTCACTTGTCCAATATCTATCCATGTTGCACTGCTTGGCTTTGAACCCTTGAGTCCAATCCTGAGGTACTCAACATCTCCCCTGCGCGTCGTCCTCACCTTCCTATCCAGAACTGTGTCTTCCTGCAATTAATTGAGATATTCAGGTAACAAGTCATTAATAGAAGGTAATTGAATTTGCTCTTCGGGATCTTCAATTAATGAAGGTTCAAATAGTCTCAAGCTATCTGCATTAATGACTGAGTAGATGTGCATGTAAGCTGGTAAATCAAGGCGAAAAGCATTCTCACCAATTTTCTCAAGTATCTTGAAAGGTCCATACCTTATTGGCTTTATATTTTTACCTTCACCTTGCATTTTTTCCTTGTTGATATACAGCCAGACTTCATCACCAACTTGGAAATTATGCTCCATTCGATGCTCGTCATGCCTTGCCTTGTACTTGGCTTGGCTCTTTTCCAGTTGTTCCTGTACTGCTTAGTGAATCTCTTGGATTTGTTCAATGAACTTGGTTGCCTTGTCCACATCACTATGTCCATCAACTACTATGTCTTTACCAAAAAAAAAAATCCAAGGGAGACCTTGGTGTGAAACCAAAACATGTCTCAAAAGGAGATCTCTATGTAGAAGAATGTTTTGCTCGGTTGTAAGCATGCTGCACATAACACAAATGTTCATCCCAAAGTTTGGGATGCTTACTGCAATAAACTCTGAGCAACTGGATCACTGTCTTGTTGACTACTTTTGTCTGGCCATCTATTTGTGGATGAAAGGCTGTGCTTTTCTTCAGCTTGGTGTCCATCAGTTCCCACAGACTCGACCAAAACTTCCCAACAAATTGGGTGTCTCGATCATATACAATGGATGTGGGTAATCCAAAATGAACCCATACATGTTGAAAGAACTTTGTAGTTTGTTAAACTGTAATATGTTTGTTACAAGGTATCAAAATACACATTTTTCTGAATCTATCCACAACAACATATAAATAGTCATGACCTTTCCTAGATTTAGGCAGTCCTCCAACAAAGTCCATGGAAACGCTTTCCCAAGGATTAGAAGGAACTGGCAGTGGAGTGTACAGGCCTAGTTTTCTATTGTTGGGCTTGCTTTTAGCATACATGGTACACCCTCTTACAAATCTAGAAACTGTCTCATTCATTTTTGGCCAATACCAAAATCTTTGCGGCTATGCAACTGTTTTACTTACCCCAAAGTGACCTGATATTAGAGAAGTGTGTGCTTCTCAAATTATCTTTACCCTTTTAGTTTGTGGAATGCATAGCTTCCCACATTGACACAAGAGTCGGTCCTTGACATGATAATCCAATTCCTCTACTCGTTTGCCTTGACTTAAAGTTGCATATACATCTTTGAAATCTATATCTTGAGCATATTGTTCAATGTAGCTCTCATGCAGTATGGATTTATGCTTAAGTATAGTAGATGCATTTATAATAGGTCTAGATAACATATCTACAACGTTATTGTGTATGCCCTTTTTATATCTGATGACTAAATGAAACTGTTGTAGAAAATATCATCCACCTATAGTGTCTTGATTGCTGCAATTTAGTTTGGGAGTGTAGATATTGAAGTGGTTGATGATCAGTATGGATAACTGTCTCTTTTCCCATTAAATAATGTTTCCACTTTTTAACACTGTACTAATGCATACAACTCTTTATCATAAGTTGGATAGTTAACTACTACAGAATTGAATGTCTCATAATGATAACATATGGGTTTACTGTGCTGTATCAACATTGCTCCCATAGCATAGTCACTGGCATCTGTTTGGATCTCAAATGGTCTTTGAAGATCGGGAAATGCTAGTACTGGTGTTGTACTAATATTTTATTTCAAGGTGTCGAAGGCTTTCTGATGTTTGCCTCCCCCCTGAAACACCTTGTTCAATCCTATCAAAGCATGTAAGGGAGCTGCAATTAAGGAAAAGTTAGAAATGAACTTTCTCCAATATTGTGTTGCTCCTAAGAAGCTTCTCACTTCTGTAGCAGATTTGGGCTTAGGCCAGTTTACAATGACTGCAACTTTAGAGGGATCTATCTTCAATTCACCACCCCCTACTATATGTCCCAAATAATTCAAATATGTTTGCCAAATTCACATTTTGAGAGTTTAACATAAAGTTTTTCTCTTTTAAAAACATCTAGTGTCTGCTTAACTTGCTTTATATGTTCTTCCCACGTTTTGCTAAATATAATAATGTCATCCAAATATACAATAACAAAATCATCAAGAAAAGGTTTGAGTACATCATTCATTATTCTCATGAAAGTAGCAGGAGCATTAGTTAAGCCAAAAGGTATAACCAGCCACTCATACAATCCCTGCTTTGTTTTGAAAACAGTCTTCCATGCATCTTGCTCTATAACTCTGACCTGATGATATCCACTATGCAAGTCTAACTTGGAAAAATAAACAGCTTCCTTTAACTAATCTAATAGATCATCTATGCGAGGAAGGGGATAACGATTTTTTATCGTTATCTTATTCAGTGCTCGGTAATCAATGCACATTCTCCACGAGCCATCTTTCTTTCTCACCAGAACGATTGGTGACCCACATGGTGATGTGCTAGGTCTGATGAAACCCTTCTCGAGCAACTCCTACACCTTCTTCTTGATTTCTGCATTCTCTAAACCGAACAACCTGTACATTCCGATGTTAGGCAATGGAGCATCTTGCTACAAATTAATATCATGCACTATTTCCTTTTTGGATGGCAGACCTTTAGGTTCTTGAAACAAGATATCATACTCTGAAACAACTTTTTCTAATTCAGCTTGCTGTTTAGCATCACAGCCCTCAAATACATTGGTTTTATCAGGTTTCTTTTCCTTTACAACCATCAGAAAAAATTGTTTGCATGAATTTACAATTCGTTTCATCTGCCCTGAGTTTATGAGAGTATAATTATTCTTGAGCTTATTAGCTCTTACAAAGTATTTGATTCCATCTTTAATGAGTAAATACTTGTTCTCAGCTCTATAGAAACTAGTTTTTCTATCGTACAAGTAAGAAATTCCTAAAACAATTCCACATATATCTAGAGGAATTATATCTGACTCAACCTCATCTACAAATGCTGACCCAAAAGAAAACTTAAGTTTACATTGTCTAGTCACTTGTAGTTGTGCTTTATCACTTAACCAACCTAATGGGTATGGATTCTTATGAGGTGTAGTCAGTAATCCCAACTTCTTTACAATTGTTTCAGAAATTAAATTTTCTTGTGAGCCACTATCAAACAAAGTATCAATATTTTGATGTTTGGAAATAACTCGAATGTGGAAAAGCGCATGTCTTTATCTCTCATTTTCTTCATCATTAATAGATTGTGCATAATTACTAGTAGATGCTTCAGAATTTTTACCTTTTATACCTGTGGCTGCAATGATTGTTTCATCCCCTGAGTCTGACCCCAAATCTTTTTGAATAGTTGCAGCAGTCTTCTTCTTCTTACCTTCAAACTTCTTAGGTCTCAGCTCTGGATGCAGAATCCAACAGTGCTCATCATCATGCCCATCCTTTTTACAGTGAGTGCATGCAGACTTGGTCTTTTGTGCAGTATTGACCTTCCTCTCTTTCCATTTATGTTTTCTTTTCTCCTTATTCTTGCTTGCAATGGGCTTGGATGATCCTCCAACTTAAGGGTTCCCATTCTTTCCTCTAGCTTCTAGATGTGTAGCTTGAACAGATATCTCATCTATACTAGTGGGATTAAACCTGAGGGTAGTGTGCCTCATGTAGCTATGTAGACCCCCTGTGTACTTCAACAGAGTCTCAGGTGAGTCTAGTGAAATTCCTAGAATCAAAGCTCTCTTCCTAAATTCTTGAGTGTAACCCTGTACACTTTGCCCTTTCAATTGTCGAATAGTTTGCCAGCTCATCATGGCTTGCTACATGTACGCTAGTGGATAGAACTGTTTTTTTTATTGTAGAAACAAATTCACTCCAGACATAAAGAATCTTACTATGTTTCTTCATGTCAGCTTGGGTCCTGCCTTCCCACCATACCAAGGTTGTGCCTCCGAGGCGTAGGCTGGCCAGCTGAATCTTACTCTTGTTTGAGTCGATACTCTGCACTCTACAATACACATCAATTTGTCTGATCCAATTATCCAGCTTCTCTACATTCAACTCTCCATCATATATGGGTAAATCAAATTTAACATCTAATTTAATCAAAGATGTCTTCTTTTTATGTTTAGGGCTATTAGGAGGTGTGAGAAATCTTTCTTCTTTCCCTTTGCCTTTTGAGTGGTCATGGAGGAGAGACTCTTCCTCTCCTTTATCTTGCTTGGAGCCTGATGAGTCCTCATCTTTATGTTTCCTAAAGTCCTTATACATTTCCTCTACCATGGACCTCCTGGCCAGGAAACTATCTATAAATTCAGGGTCTGGTCCCAAGGGACTTTCTTCTGACATTTTATTCTAGGGATAGACTCTTCCAATTTCCAGGTTAGTTTTGACCAACTCTCCTTCTCCTAATTTAAGCTTTGATCTAGTTAGCATTCAACAACAAAATCCAGCACAAGCTTGTCTAACCTTAAACAACCTAGAAGCTCTGATACCACTTGATCTGAAAATCACTCGTGAATGATCTCAGTTAATTAATGAAGGTATTACAAACTCATATGTTGGGGTGTGTCTATGTTATTTTAAGCAACGGATCGATAAGATTGCAAAATACACAGACACTTGAAACAGTAAGAGAAACACAGTAAGCAAATACAAAAGCACAACAAATTTAATAAGGAGTTCACCCAATCTTCCCAGGCTACGTCTCCTGGTCCAACTTTAGTGGTGGCCTTTTCTATTGTGTCTTAAAGCAAATTTTTTACAATAAGGAGCTCAATTTGAGTCTCACTTAACAGATGATGGTTAGCAGGGTGGTACTTGGATCCCCTAAGCCTCTAGAGTACACAGACTCCCCCTTACTGAATCTCCACCTCAAATGGTCTCAATGGTATGAGTCCAATTCGATACTCAATACCTGACAGGTATACACAGAGGAGTTGCTTGAACCTCTCAAGCCTTCTCTGGAGTTCACAAGCTCTCGGACTCTCTCTATCTCTATCTGCTCGATGTTGCCTTTGCTTTGCAGGTCAGCTCGGCTTCTCTATTCTCTACCATTCACTTCTTTCTCTACTTTTGTTCCCCTTTGCTCTTTGTTTATTCGTGGCTTAAAGCCAATCTGCTCCCCGATTGTTCGTTTCCTCTTCCCGGCTCTCTAGATCGCCTACCTCTGTCTGCTGGAATTCCCTGCTCTGCATCATCATCGTTGTGTAACGCTGCACAGAGAGGTGGCCACTTGTCGCCTTGCGAACTGAGTGTCAGTTTTCTTCAAACGGTCATTATTTCTGTTACTCCAGGAATTACCCACGAAACTGATTCTTCTACCAGCGCATCGGTCATGCCGGACCCCAAATCTTTATGTGCCTCAGTCTATTTCCCCGCCAAATCCAGTCATCCATCGGGTTGATTCTCTGCCATTGATCTGGAGCCTCCAGATCCTACGGTCTCTGTCTATATCGTGCGAGCAAGTTGCTTGATCGTTACTCATGCGGTGTAAGCGGTTTTCTCTCTCATCCGCTAGACACGTGTCGCCCAGTGTATGGCATCGCACTGAACTTGGCCAAACCCGCTTACCGCTCCAAGTGCACGCGATATCCTACCGATTTTGGGCACGAGACTTGCCTTCTGACATTTTCCACATGGTTTCCTGTTTTCCCTCGTGACCGAGCACTCAGGGCTTTCCTTCTTTGAGGGTTTTGCCCTGCGATACGTGATTAGTGCAAATCGTGTATCAAAAATTGCCTCTGTTTCTAGATTTGGGCTTCCGATTTCTAATTTGCGTCCATGCACGGTCTCCATGGGCCAACAGTCAGCACACTTTGACCGAGGGTCCTCGTTTTTCCATGCTGGCCACAATTTCCATTGTCCAGAGGTCATTTCTGATAAGCTTGTTATTCATAAGATTTGATCTGACATAATTTGAAACAGTCATGAAAATGTTTGAGGATCCAATTCGGATTAGATTCTCCCTTTGAAACAGAGGGTTGATCAAAGAGATCTAATGATCTGATGAGGGAAGGGGATCTCAGCGAAGGAGGAGGAGTAACAGAGGGATAAGAGGTTGCAGGAGTGTGACTAAGAAAAACAGAGAAGAGAGGATGTGAAAGGTAGAGGCAGCAGAGATAGAATGGGAGATATAGAATGGGCACGATTAGAACAGGGGATCCAAACCCAATCGATGCAGGGGAGAGTGGGAAAAGAGAGAGGGGAAGACTAATACCACGGGGTGCTCAGGAAAGGAGTGTCGAGAAGGAAATAAGGGAGATAGAAGTGTGAGAGCTGCAAAGGAGAGTGAGGAAATAAGCAAGGGAGAAGGAGAATAAATAGTCGAGATGGGTGGAGAGAGATAGCATGGAGAGAGAGAAGGAAGGGGAGTCATGCCAAAAATGGCAGAATGTGTCAGTCTTGGGGGTCGAACAAATCCAAAGGAAAAGATCAGAGTGGATTTGGGGAAGATTATGATTCATAATTGATAATATGGGAGGAGATATAGTGGCAAGCCAACCTAGATTACGAAAAGACATTAATTAGATTGGCTGGAAGTTGGAGTAATTATGGCATTGGGAGGTGGAAAGATTCATGTACTATACAAACTTCTTTAGAAGGTCGTGCCACGGCCTTGTTGGCTTGAATATCAGCATCTTTATTATTCTCCCTTAGAATATGCATGAAGGTGACATGTCCTTGGTTGATTAGGTGGTGTATAATCCTTTTAGTTATTTGACTCAATGCATATTTCCTTGGATTGGTATTCTTGTTCATAGCTTGAATTAGAATGGTTGAATCTCCAAAGATGATTAGATTCGAAATGTTCCTCCTTCTTAAGATTTTTGCACCCAATAGGAGGTCGTAGGCCTTGGCCTTGTTATTTATTGTTATACCAAATCCCCATTCAAAGGTTATGGGATTTTGCCTACCCTGTTCATATAATACACCTCTTTCTCCTGAATTCCGAAGATTTCATTTCGATGCCCCATCGGAAAAAAGACATGGTCTTTTGAGGGAATTCATCCATAGAATTAAATCATCCTTTTTTAGTATGATTTTCCACTTTATGCAAGTGTATTTCTTGTTTGGAGTGGACGAAAGATTGGGTTTGTTGTTTGCATTGGTAATCCAGACACGTTTCTCCTGTTGTAGTTGATTAAAATCAATTGTTTTCGTGCCTTTGGCTGATAAAAACTCAGAAATTAAGGCCCAATATTTGGAGAGAACTTTACCTATTTAAGAGGTTTGATTGTTGAAAATAGTATGCTTCCTTGCAAGCCAGATTTTCCAGCAAAGGAAAGAGGGGATGCTTGTCCAATATCTTTTGATAGTGAGTTTTTTTAATAGAGAATATGCATAATATTTTCCCCAAGCAAGGTACAACTCATTAAATAGACGAGAGAAATTCAGATCTAGTTCCAAATGACTTGCTAACAAAGTTCAACACTCTTTTGCAAATGGGCATTCAAGGAAAAGATGTTGAATTCTCTCTTCCACCTTGTGGCACATATGATACCAAGATGTTCTGAAGATTCCTTTTTTTTTCAAGTTATCAGCAGTGAGGATTTTCCCTATGAGAAGGGTCCAAATAAATATTTTGATTTTAGGCAAGCGCTCAACTTCCCACACCGATTTCCAAGGAATCCAATGTTTATTCCCTTAATCTTGTTGAATAGTCATGTATCTTGACTTCACTGTGTAATCAGCTCGAGAAGGATCCCAAATAAATGAGTCCTGAGTGTCTTGGTTGATGGGGGCAACTCCTTTAAGGTGTGAAGTTAATACATCCCATTGATTTCTAAGATTGTGGGGAAGGTTGGGAGCATTCCAATTTTTCCATGTTTTATCATTTTGATACCATTGTGAAATTGACTGAACAGAGGTGATCCCTTTTATATTGATCCATATTCTTAATCGTTCAATTCCTGGGAGATTAGTTAAAGGAGGGTTTCCAAATAGGCTGTCATTCCAAACATTTATCTCTCAGTCATTCCCTGGCAGCCATGAGCTATTTTCCTTGAGGAGAAGGAGGACTTTTTTTACTAAATTCCACACTTGAGTACAAGGCCTAATTGGAGTTCTTTCTTAAAGGAGGGAGAATCGATAATGAATTAGATATTTATACTCCAAAACCTGCTTCCACCAGCAATGATCTCCAGTAATGAATCTCCAGACAATTTTGGCTCCAAGAGCTAGGTTCATAATACCCGAAAGTCTGATTGAAAGTCCTCCATTCTAATAGGGAGAGGTTACTTGGCCCCATTTAACTAAATTGAAATTTTTTTGTATCTGATTTTCCTCCTTGCCATAGAAAACTCCTAATGATTAATTCTATTTATTTGTGAATGCTTTTCGGAGCTAATATTATAGCAAATTGGTAAATAGGAAGATCTATCAACAATGATTTAATTAAAGTTACTATGCCAGCTAGATTTAGCCACATCATTCCCTTGTTTTGGATCTTTTTTTTTCATTTTCTCAATGAATTTGATCCATAATTCTGATTTCAAATTTTCATTGGAAATAGGGAGGCCAACGTATAAGACGTGGCTCCATCGAATCTGAAGGGGGATTTCCAAATTTTGGGCAATTCTTTGAAGAGTTCGAGATGGTGAATTCCAGCCATAGATCCAGCATTTTTTGTTGTTGAGAAGTCCTCCAAAGACCTCCATGAAATTGTCAAGATTTTTTTTAATCTTCTTGCAACAAATGCAAGATGCTCCTCCCATTAGGAGGGTGTCATCTACAAAAAAGGAGTGGTTTATGCTTTTGATGGTAGGGCTTATTATCAAACCAGTTAACGTTTGATTAACTCTACAATTTTGAAGATATATTCTCAATGAGTCTACCATCAAAATGTAGAGAAAGGGGGAGAGAAGGTAGCCTTGTCTCATACCTCGGGAGATTTGGAAAAATTCACTTGGTCTTCCATTGATGAGGGGTGTGATTCATGGTCCAGCAGTACAGGCTTTTATGATTCCTGTAAACTCTACAGAGAAGCCAAATTTTTTTAGAACAACTGCATAACTTCATAACTTGCAGCAAATGAAATTGAAGTTAATATTGCAACAGAAACAAAAGATGGCCATATATATAGTCTAGTGCACTAAGTTTCTTGGAAATACATTATGTTGTTTTCAAACTAAGATATTATGATTTTATTACCAAAAGTGATGTTATGAATTGGCAGAGGTTTCAATGTATTTGAATTTTTATATTGCATAGTGTGCATCTAGTTCTTTGCTTTCAATTGTAGAGGGAAAAATGTTTGATTGGAAAGTTCCAAAAAAAAGAGAGCAACTATAGTTATCAGGGAAAAAAAGTCTTTGATTATAGATTTTGCAGCAAACATTAACAAAGCAGTGAACAAAATGTTCTTGTATGTTGTAATTCAGTAGCTTGCGAGAAAATCAAAAGTATAAATTAGTGCTTCTGTAAGAAATTGTGAATTACGAGTTAGGGAGATGCACAAGAGAAAAAACGCAAAGAGGACAAATATCTTAACTGTCAAAATGTATAAAGTTGACGCACATAAGAAGTAGTTTTTTGTTGGGCACAACTCTTTGATTTTTGCAATAATGTTGCTAACTGTTAAGGTGAAAAGACCTTGAATACAATTTTTTCTTAAATTGAAATCGTAGATGATATGCTCTACATGTATTCTTGGAAGCTTGTTTCAACAATAATTGGGCAGTGTTTTTATAGCTACGATATTTGCAACATACAATCAATTTTGCAGCCATCTGTTTCCAATGTGCATTCAACATTATGCCCATAACTAATTGATTTGTTATCTTTACAGAATGTGCATCTATCTATATTTGGATGGACAAGTTGTTTGAATTTACTACAAGTTCTTTAGAAAGGAGGAGAAAAAACAATTTTTGGCTTTTAGCACTCCTTGTATCCATTTTGAGGAAAAAAATTCAATCATTAGCATGGAATATGTTTCGTCAAAGACGTAAGATTTTGTATACTAGAGTAAAATCATTGTTAAACAATGTAAACTATGAAACGAGAACTATAAACTCGAGAACTCTAGCCAAAAAAACCCCAAATAACATGAAAAGCAACCTGAAAATGAAAAATGTTGATGCTGGAATAACATTTTTTTGGGTAAATTTTCAACATTTTTTTTCGAAATGGCAGTAAAAGCAAATAAAAACCATTTTTTTGTGCAAAAACAACCCTCGAAACAAAAAGTATTGATGTTGGAATAACATCCTAAAAAATCCAACATAAAAA